>JARVZY010000506.1:0-47446 GCA_030686995.1 Artemisia argyi
GTATATTAACTAATTTTTATTACGTAAAATCGTTATCATAATAAAAAGTGGAAAACTTTATAAATAATAAAACTGGTCATATCATTTTAAACATAAGCATATCATTTGCATATCATTCATTCATCATAACGATTATTTATCAATCGTTATTCATTTCGTATTTGCCAAATTGTATTTGGACAAATTCTTAGATAAATTTATTTATCAGGTTCCTATTCAAAGACGTTTCCATAAATCGTTTCCATAATCTTATTCAAATTTACTCTTCGTCATCTCTTTATCAAATCCAGGTGAGTCATAGCCCCATTTCAAATAATTGTTTTTAACTCATTGGGGGAGATACATGCTTACATATACTTTGATAACTTGATAAGTATATGAAATAAAATAAAATACATGATTCAAATCAATTTCCTAATTGATATTAAAATAATATAATTTGTGATTTATAATATATTGATATTTCCAATGTGATTATTGTGATATGTGAAAAATCTATATTGATGAATTATTTGACTGAAATATTGATATTCATGTGAAAATTGTTCCCAATTCGATTATTGTGATATGTGATATAAATGTGTTACTGGCGATATAATCAAACTGAATTTCTGATACTCAAGCGATACTATTTTCAAATTGAATTTCTGATACTCAAGCGATACTATTTTCAAACTGAATTTCTGATACTCAAGCGATACTATTTTCAAACTGAATTTCTGATACTCAAGCGATACTATTTTCAAATTGAATTTCTGATATTCAAGCGATACTATTTTCAAACTGAATTTCTGATACTCAAATGATATTGTTTTCAAATTGATCTCTGTGATACGATACTTGATTTCATGATGTTATACTAAATGAGCCCATAAGTCCTTGATATTGCCTAAGTTAGCTATCGCCATGAAGCCCCTCAATCATGAGCCATTAACCACATGAAAGTGAGTGCGAATATAGTGAACAGCTTCGAAACCTGTTAAGGATTGACCCCCTGTCCCACTAATGCTTGACGGAATGCCAATTGCAATTGGTTAGCCGCATTAGTCGTGATACACTATATTCGTAGACATGTAGGAATTGGCAAATCACCTACGAATAGAGGGCAAAATCTGTCATTGATTTGATAGAACACCCCCTTTGGTTAAGCTTTGGTGTCATGAGGCTTGGTGCAATATCTATAAAGGAATAGTATATATATGTATTCAACATATATATTTAGATACAGCTCATGTTAAGATTATTGATGATTTATTAAAGATGATTGAATATTTATAAGATTTATTTGTGATTATATTCGATACATGTTTCGTTACTGTTTGTATTTTATTAATACCAAATATTCCTGAAATCTAACAAAATAAAGGGTTTTTCCTAAAACTCTATGAACTCACCAACCTTTGTGTTGACACTTTTAAGCATGTGTATCTCAGGTAATTTAACGGAGCAGGACAAGACATGGAGTGGGCATTTATTACTCTGATAAATTAAAATGGTGTAAAAATCAAATTTGTTATTTTTACAAGCCTTTATATCTTTTTAAAAGATTTTAAATCAAATTGTTCATCTTTTATCAGAATTATTATTTAAATGACAAATAACTTTCAAAATGTTTCTTTTCAACCGTTTTATTGGTTAAAACTTCGATCCTCACCGTAACACCCAAATAAATTTTCCGCTGCAACAAACTTTAAAAATGGGGGTGTTACATCTCAGGAACATCGGTGACTGCAATCACCCTTCCCCGACGGTTAAGTATGCTGGAAATGTGAGCGCCGTCAGAATAAACGCTAAGCAGAAGCTTCAATTTAGGGATTCCAACATTCTTCTTCAGGTCTCACTCTACTTCTTTTTATTTCTTAATTATTAATTATTTTGTTTTTCAATTATTACATAGTTAACATCATTATTAGAAATTTTTATAGAGTATGGGTGTTAATTAAATTTTCAAAATTTATGTTGAAAGTAACCAATAAACACGACTCTCTGAATTGCTGGGAGCCTGGGATATATACTTGTTTCATTGGTACGAATTTATGTACATTTTTTTTTAAAGTCAACTCGCACACCCACATTCTATGGGTATGTTTCACGAAATGGGCGGGAGGTGAGACTGGGGTTGGGTCTTATATTAAATAAGCCGAAAGTTGGAGCTTATATTTTTATAAAGTTGTTTGACGAATTAGTTGGAGCTCTGAAGCTTATTAATGTAAAATCACATAAAAATACATCAAATTAAATGCAGCTTTTGCTTGATAATCCATTATATTTTGAAAGGTATTTAAGTAATTTGACTAGCTATAAGCCCTCATAAGCCCCTTTCAATGGGCTTGGGCTTATGGCTTGTAAAAGCCTCTATAAGCCCGTGTGACAAACAAACTTATTTTATAAGCCGGCTTATTTTAAAAGTTTAAGCACCTGGAATCTCTTATAAGCCCTCTCCCAAACACAGCATACAATCTCAAACACAACAATCTCACAGTTGGGACTTGATCCCGTAAAAATAGTGTATGCTTCCGATGATGTTTGTGTTCCGTATACACATTTTATCTTCCTGTAGTTATGGCTAAAACACTTGTGTTAGTATTAACTGTGCTTCCTGAAAACTACAGAAATAAAGTGGTCTTTCATATGTGGTTTTAGCTTAAACTTGCGAATTCTTATAAACTTTTCAATTGCTAATATTGCAGCTTAATGGAGAGCTCGATACAGGGAGTGGAGCTCCAACCTTTCTTTGTGCACTTGTTAGGCAATTCTATCCTAATGTATGTTACTATTTATATGCTTAACTTGAATTACTTGAGTAGAAGTGACAACATCTATCATATGCTTACAATTGGGTCAATTATTTTGTATTTTGTTATATTGCTATCGGGTCAAATAGTGAAATATGTAAAATAAAGAACCTGGCTAAAAAGGAACGGGTTCTCGAATGAGCTGAACAAGTCAATAGACGCCATAGTAACTAGTAAGATTTATATTGAAATGTTGCTAGACTCGTACGAGTCACGAGTCAGCTCTTACAAGTCGAGTTAAAATAGACCCTAAATGAGGCGATTCGCAACCTGACTCGTGAGTATACCAGACTCGCACCTACCTGGCGAGTCATTGACCGAGTCAGACCGAGTCGAGTCGACTCGTGAATCGGGTGAGTCAGAAAATGATGAAGAAGGGGATGATTCTAGCTCATATTCATCTTCATTGACATTCTGTTCTCATCACTGGTGTTTCCATCGTCTTTTTAGTAAATATAGATGTTTACATGTCCCAATTTACTAAAAAAGTAAAAAGTAACCTGTTTTGACCCGTTAGCTAACCTGATTGTCCCTACAAACTTTTACTACCATTACCGAAGATGTTTAAATGTCCTAATTTACATGATGATAACACAGCTACATACTCAATACAGCTGTCAGCTAGTCTTGGAGCTGGATTACACTATGATAAGATGAAAAACTCCGTTGTACCCCGAAAAAAGGCATATCCGATGGCATCCAATCGGTTTGTGAACTTTGTTCTGAAAGGGCGTTGTGATATTGACCAAGAGTTGAATCAGGTGAGTCTCAATATTCATTTTTTTAGTATTTTGGTTTTAGGCTACATATAAGCAATGGTGGAGAATTGGGTTCGGGGAAAGAGGGGTTTAAATGGGTAGGGAAACATTATTTACACCGATTACTTTCCTAAACTTAAGGCATCGATAACTTTCATCAATTCTTATGCTCTCTTAATGCTACTTGTGCATCATAACCAGCCAACACAACATGGAGCTCTTGAGTTGGTGTGGAACATTCTAGATTTTCAGAAAGAATAAGACGTAAAGCTCAAAGTTGGCTATGAACTCGTTGACAAGGTATATTTTACTGAAGCAAAGTTACTTGGTAGATGACAAGTTCGTATCTTTGCTATCATAATCTAAGTAAATAAGCATAATACAATCTAAATCCGGTATGCTAACGGAGTAAATGTGTAAAAGATAACAATTCCAATATGCTTACTTATGAATTCGTTGATTCAGTTACTTTCTATCTATGATGAGTCAAGCAGATACTATAAAAAAAGTCTAGGAAAACTGTCAAAAGTTGCCCAGAGTGTATTGACTCCTACGGAATTTTAAATATTAAACATATATAATACGTTGTGCATTTGTATTATAGGTGAGCTTATTAACGAGCTCAATAACAAGCTTATTCATGAGCTCAAAATAGATATACTACAAGCCTAGCTCGAGGAAAGCTTTAAATTTTCATTGGCGCATCGCAAAAACGAGCCGAGCCCGAGCTTGAGCCTGTATAATATACCACGAGCTGAGCTCAGGCTTAAAATACAAGGCTCTAAATGAGCCAAGCTCGAGCTTTCTAAAACTTAAAGTAGCCGAGCTCGAGCTCTGGCAAGCTCGAACTCAGCTCGGCTAGTTTCCACCCCTAGAACTCACATTATAAAATCAATGTGAAAACGCATGTCCAAACACCCTCTTACCATCATTTTGGAAGTATGAGGCTGATGTTGACTTTTATTGTCAATATAGTCTTCTTTAGAATTCAGAAGCTAGTCAAGGGATAAACTTAGCGGATTTGGAAGTGGACATTTGAAAAGGAAAGCCAATGCAACTTTAGGTGTCTGTTTGGATATGCGTACTAAAGCTGTTTGCGATTAAAAGTTAAATAAAGGATTATGTCTAAGAGAAAGGAGATTGTTGTTGCTAATAATTTAATGATGTTTGAAACAGCTGATGGGCTGAAATATTATGATATCGTTGAAGGAAAAGGTCCAACTGCTGACAAGGGATCAACGGTTCAGGTTTGTGTCGAGCATTCATTTTTCATTTTGAAATTTAATTGCAATTGTGTTTTTCTTGGGTAATGGTTCGGGTTGAAACACACCATTTATTTAGCACAGGTCAAAACATGCCTGGCTAGTTTGACTCACATTTTTTTTAAACAAAATGATCCTTAATAGCTTGTTTTGGGTTGGGGTCTCATTACAAGTATATTGGCTTTGTGCAGGTGCACTTTGATTGTGTTTATAACAAAATTACAGCAGTTTCAAGCAGGGAGTCTAAAATTTTAGCTGGAAACCGGACCATTGCACAGGTTTGTTTGTAATTTCTTTATTCACTCTCTTAATGCAGTCAATACATTATGACCATTATAAGCACTTCTACCGAAATACTCCAAAACCAATAATCGCGACTTAGAGTTACAATAACCAGCTTAAACTTACATCTAAACACCCCAACGTAAGATTTCTCACTTGACAATTGACATTTAAAGTCAAATGTGAAGATTCTTTTGGGTTGTGAGGATGGGCGTATCATTATGTTTTTGCACAAGTTTGTAAACGCTTCTCAAGTTCAAATAATCATAAAAATGATTATTTAACTTTGTATATATTGTTGACATTGTAAAAGAGCAAGGTTGGATCAAATGGTTAACACCCTTGCCTCTGGAGACAGAGGTCAAGGGTTCGATCCTCACCCCTTGCAAGGCCGGAGGTCCTTTTCTACCTTTGGTAGAACGGTAGAACCGGAAGCAGCCTCTCTACCTTAGCTAGGGGTAAGGCTATCTACGTCTCAACCTCCCCCATACACCGTGGAAGACGATATTGGGACCCATAACCCGTGGAAGACGGTATTGGGAGTTACTTTACTTTTTTTATTTTATTTTTATACTGTTGACATTGTGACATGGATGGTTTGGTATCCTGACATGTTCCTTTTTATGACCTTAAGTAGCCTTACGAGTTTAAGGTTGGAGCTACCCCTGGAAGGGAACGAAAACGTGATTATGTAGACAACCCAAATGGTTTATTTTCAGCTCAAGCTGCACCAAAACCTCCTCCAGCCATGTATTCCGCTGTTGAGGGGATGAAAGTTGGTGGAAAGGTGATCTTCAGTTATTTTAATTATCTAAATAATTCTCTCTTCTTCTATTTAAGAAAAAACTCATATATTCATATTTTTTTTGTTGCACAGAGGAGGGTGATAGTACCTGTATGGCAAAAAGGGACAAAATGAAATTCTGGTACGCCGTTCTTGCTAGTCATCTTTCTTTGCTTATGTTACGATAAAAAAAGGTTGTGCTTTTAGTGAAATTCCAACATTTGTTCACATAAAAGTTTTTCAATGGCTTTCTTAGTTTTTACCCTTATGTTAACCTTTCTTCTAGTGAATTAAATTCGCATTCTTGAACTTCGGTTGTCGTAGAAAGTAGACCTTTTTGTTTAGTTGATGAAAAACCAACTTTCAATGCCCATTCTCTCATGTTTTTTCCAACATATATGCTGGTTTTGCAGCCAAATACAACATTTGAGTTGAATCTTGAGCTATTGCAAGTAACTCGACCTGAAGGAAAGTAGTTTGTTCCGAAGACTGCTAGTATTTTTGTCAACTCGAATAAGTCTGCAAGGGTAGTTTTGGTACGAAGAGCAATTTTTTATTTGTTTTCCTAGAAGGCCAAGGTGTATGAAGCTTTGTAATATAAAGTTTGTACATGACATGACACCACATTACAAACTCTTTGTAACAATTGTATTTATATACCAAATACATTTCTTTCTTTCTTTTTTCAGCGCATTGCAACATATGCAAAATTAAATTTATTATTGCTATATTTTAAATTCAATAGTACTGCATGAAATTGATTGAAAGTATTTGAAGAACTACGAATGCTAAGATAGGGTGTGGTGCTTATGTGAAAGGGTGCGTGTTGACGAGATTAAAGGGTGGTCATTGGTCACGCGTGGAACATCTTTACAACTCAAACGGTTGGCTTAGGTAGTTGTGGCCATCAGGTGGTGTGAGTTATTTTTGCATATGTTTTATGTATTTGAAAAATTTAGGTGTAGATAAATTGAAGAGTTAGGGATGGCAATAGGTGTGATAAACCTATAACCCGTGGGTATCCGTCCGTGATGAGCGGGTAACCCATCAAATTTTACTCGCGGGTGGGTCGAACTCTTGATGTGTTATGTAATATTTACCGAATAGCATTGAGATGTATATTATTAAACCATAAACAATGAGTATTTTTTGAACTTCGCAATGTACAAAAGAGACTCACGATAGAAGCTTATAAATCTTATTATAATATGATATGATAAGAAACAAATTGCATAATAACAAATCCACTTTGTTGGTGTTAAATAAATAATTTTGTATATGAACAAAAATCATTGTTACATATAGTAAAAGCCTGATGCTTTTCAATAACGAGAAGAAAAAAAACAATATGCTCGCAATATGTGTATTCTCAACAATAATTAATTCCCAAGTTTATTAATTTGAATATAAAACTGTCTATGTGTAAAAAGTGTTTATTTTTGTGTGTCTCACAAGATTATATAATATACTAAACGGTAAGAGGTTACTGTAGCAAGCACTGTGCTTGCTACAGTGCTTGCTACAATAACTTTTTTATTTTTATTTTTATTTTTTTTAGTATTAACGGTCGTTAGTTATTTAACGGCTGTTAACTAACGACCGTTATCTTTAACATTTAAAAAAAATTTGTACGCACTTTGTCTTTCATCTCAGTGGTTCATTGCAAATTTAGTCCTCAAATAATTTACATAAATGGTCCTTCATGTTATACATCAATTACAAAATCAGTCCTAGGTAACTAACTTCATGTTAAGTAGCTAACGGCAACAAAAGAATTCCGCAGCAACGCGCGGGTACCAAACTCGTTAGATCTAATGTTAATAAATAAATCTTCATAAATGAAGGTAAAAATACTAGTAAACAAACAAGTATTTTGCAAAAGCGTTCCTCTTAGGTCCAAGTTTTATGACAGATCAGATAAAAGATTATGACCAAGTCAGGGTTTATATTCGACCAGGTCCAGGTAAGGTTAGACGAACCAGGTTCACATGATATATTTCGACCAGGTCAGGCATGATCAATGTTGCAAAAATCGTGAATCGGTCCTGAGGCGGTCGAGGGCCGAGTAGCATTTTTTAGCCGATTAATCGGCCCTAAACCTTGTAATCGCCGATTAATCGGCCGATTTCCTTGTAAATCTCTCCAAGTTCCAGGGCCATTTACCTTGTAATCGGTGATTACAAGGCCGAGTTGGCCGTTTTTTGCAACATTGGGCATGATTTTAACCAGGTCGAGGTAAGATTTTAGCAAGGTCCATGTAAGATTTTAGCCAGGCCCAGGCATGATTTTACCCAGGTCCAGGTAAGATTTTAGCCAGGTCGTCTATAATTTTGATAGGTTTAGGTAAGTGTTATAGATAGGGATGTCAACGGGTCGGGTTCGGGGCGGGTTTTAGTGTACCGGTACCCGTACCCGTTTATAATATCTAAACCCGTATCCGCCCCATTAACCGCCGGGTACCCGATTAATATTATCCATCGGCTTTTCGGGTTTCTCCGCGGGTTTCGGTTATCCCCAATTGAATAATATATGGACAAAATGACGGTATTAAGATTAAGTCACACTAAAATACACCGAAAAAAACAAATGAAAACACCCTAATATATTCATTTTTTGTTAAAGTTAAAGAAAATGAATAGGGTATCAAACGATTTAATGCTTTTGAATAATTCATATACAAAATAAAATATATTATTACCTCCGTCTCAAATTAATTGTCCATATTTCCTAAAATGGATGTCTCAAAATAATTGTCCATTTTCATTTTTTTAGTAAAAACTATATAATTTAGGCATGAGTTAACCACACCCTCCCTAAGCCACACCCTCCCTATTTGAGCAGCTGCCGCCGCTTGTTCAGTCTGCATTAAAACCTGTACATTTTGACTAAAAGTAGGTGGACCCCCTGGTAGGGAGGGTGCGGTCAACACATCCCATAATTTAATGAGGGAATATTCTATTTGAGTGGTTGAGAAATAAAGTGACCCCACTTTTATTAAACTTTGTGTTTTTTGTCTCCTGACAATTATTTTGAGACGGAGGGAGTATGTAATAGAGATACGTATATAAAAAATATAACGGATGAAATTATATATATTCTAGTTAAATATAATATCAATAAAGCGGATGTAGATTCGAATAAACGGATACAGGTACGGGTAATCGGGCGGGTATTACCAGAACTCGTACCCGGCTAAAAATATTATATCAATACCAAACCCGCATCCAAACCCGCCAACCCGCCCCCGAACCCAACCCAACCGGTTCGGGTTTCGGTTTTCCCCGTCGGTTTCGGGTGCTTTTGCCATCCCTAGTTATAGATGAATTTTGACTTCAATTTGTACAAAGGAGGGTTCATTAGTAATTAAATAATTTTGATTAACTGTATGTTGTTTAGAACCGTTGGTATCATGAACACAATTGTCGAAAGTTCTTGTGCTTTTTTTAGCATCTTATTTTATGATCCTAATTTTGAGGATCATAATTGTAGCTACACATGCCTTCCTTTTAACAAAATCAGATTCCTTTTAACAAAATCAAAGACTACGAACATGATTAAAGTCCTAGAAAATTTGAATCCATGGGGCTTCAATGATCTTTCAATAGTGAGTAAAGTCTATTATGTAATTTAAACAATCATGTATATAATCTTCTTGAAGTGGAGGTTTCAAATAAATTCAATTGTGAGTAAAGTCTATTTTAATATTTTCATCTTTTGTATGAGATATTATATTGAGATATGTAGTACCTGTTTGTGTAGTGAAAAAGTAAGCGAAAGGTTCACTTATAAGAATTACCCATAAAGAAGTTAAAAGAAGGCAAAAACTTATGAAGACAGATACAAATGGTACAATTGGAATAATACTAAAATTTGACAGCACTATTAAATTAATGATAAGTATTGCTATATTATTGGGAGAAAAGTTCGATGTAATCAGATATTTTCTAAAAATTCAATGAACATTTATTTTGGGATAAAATTATTTTAAGTCCAAAAAGTGCCAATCACCAAAGTGATGACTAGTCTATTTTTGTAATTTTTCATAAAAACAAGCGGGGTAGCCCGCGCTTTGCCGCGGATTTGTTATTTTTTTTTATGGTATTGTATTTTTCTTTGTATTTTTGTTTTGTATTGTTTTTGTTATTTGTTTTTTTTAAGCAAAAATGAATGACGGCATAATAAAATGTTTTTGTGCAAGTTTTGTATTTTTTTTAATTAAGGAAAATTATTCATAGTTTCACAAAAAAAAAAAAAAAAAAAAAAAAAAAGGTGCTACAGTACATATGCTACAGTACGTACAACATGGGACAGCACACATGTTACTGTTTAGTCAACTGTGCGGTACAACTCTTTGAAGCACAACTGCTACAGTAAAATCCTGGGTTTTTAATATATTTATAATTATAATTATAATTATAATTATAATATAATATAATATAATATAATATAATTATAATGTGGTAACAAATAAAAAATGTTAGAAATTGTGTATTTATGTTTTTTTGGCTTGGTACATGTCATTTGTGTGAATCCAAAAACACACACAGTTAATCTCTCTCTAATCCTCTCCCTCACCGGAAACTTTTAGATCCATGAAACATAAATCAAAATAACACAAACCCTTCTATAACTTATTAAAAAATCGAATCTCAGATGTGTTCTCTCAAACACAACCCCCTTTGCAAACCCTAACTTACAGATTAGGGATCTGTAACAATATTCAATTGATTAAAATCTCTTCCTCACCCATCCTAACTCACGAACCATATCTCAAAATCAGGATCCTTAACGTGACAATGTGAGAACAAAGATTGAATTCAAGCCATCAACAATAAGGTAATTGTTTTAGTTGATTTTAATATCGCGAATCATCTTCAGTTTTAAGTTTAGGATATGAATGAATCATCTAAAATTTTATATTTCTATTTTTCCAAGTTCAAATATGATGGTGAATTTTATATTTGATTACATGCTTGAATGATAATTGATATTGTATTTTAACGAGTTTTAAGTTTAGGATATGAATGAATCATCTAAAATTTTATATTTGTAACTATCATCCTGATAGTTACAGACAGGGACCCACTTATTTTACAACCTGTCAGGATCATGCCACATGTTTTTAGGTCCACAATTAGGTTCACTTTTAGGTTCATGTATCATTTCTCTTGATTTTATGGTTTATGCAAGTGTTTCATATCGATTGTGATGTTTTCTCTTACTTCTCACTATAGATACTCCACTCCATTCTAACAGGTTACGACTTTACGTTTCTTTTTTCGAGTTTTGTTTAGGCTCTCAAAACTAATGTGTGTTTCATATGCTAACCCTATGACATCAAATCATTTCATGTACTTTTTTGTTAATTTGGAACCGATGCTTTTGGACTTTATTAGAGGTGTTTAAGCAATTGTCATTTGTGTAACATTGGTCATTAGCATATGCCCATGTGTAATGTGTAATTTATTTGATTTTGTTTCATACAAATTGAAAGTTCTTGCTGTTCGGATTAGTATTGTTTTTGTTTTATGCGCCTCTCATTCGCATGTTCTGCTACCAAATATGATGTAGTAATGTGATTATGAAGTTTAGTTCGGTTATAGTTGTTGAAGATCAGTTTGTGTATGTTTCAGTATTATAATTCGAATTATTGGTTGTTTTTTTGTTCCACTTTGATCTTGCTGATTCTATTGGTTGATAGAAAACTGTTTAATTAATGTCTCAGTATTTCAAAACTTTGATGCTATATGCTTCCTTATGCTCACGAATTATTTTGTGTGAAATCTCAGGGAGTATGAAGAGGAAAAGAAAGAGTTAATGGTGAAATTATAGGTAATTTACTGCTCTGGTTAAATGATAGATTTATGGACTAAAGATGGTCAAAATGGGTGGGTTTAGTAGCGACTCAAAACATGAAAACTTTGTTGTTATTGTTAATTATCATTTTTGGTTACTTATGAATTGGCTTATTAAAATATCTTTAAAAGTAACATGTCAAAATTGTTATTAAAATAATGTTATTTCTTTTAATCATAGTTGAAATATTGGGTATTTGTTTAACTCTTTTTTGAATTTACTAATGGTTCAACTCCGAAAAAAGCGGAAAGAAAAGTTTAAGGTACTTAGGATTATAATATAGTTATTGATTATTATGCTTGATACATATGAAATTTCATAATTTTAAATGTTAATTTCAGGCTGTGGTAACTAAATTTCTTGATGGAGGCAAATTACACGTTCAAGCTGTTGCATATCAGAAAGTTTCCTCAATTCAGCAGCAACTTTATTCTTTAATCATCAAAGAAGCACCTGTGATTGGTGCATTTAATTCAAAGAAGGGTGATATCGTTCTTGATTAATTTACAGCTGATAACACATGGAATCGAGCTATGGTGAGAGTTAATTGAATTTTATACTTCAGTTTCATCAACCCTTATTTGTTTTGACTTTAACATTTCTCCTTTTATTCATGTGTAAGGTTGTAAGTGGTCCACGTGGCGCTATTCAATCAGCTAAAGACAAATTTGAAGTGTTATACATTGATTATGGAAATCAAGAAGCTATTACATACAACCAGTTACATCCTGCAGATCCATCTGTATCCCACCTGGATTGGCTCAACTTTGCCAACTGGCACTTAAAGGTACTATCTTTGGATGAGGATTATGTTTCAGGAAGCAGCTCTGAATTTAAGTGAAAGAAAGGAATTTAAGGCGGTAATTGAGATGGAGGAAAAGTCAAAGGTCAAGGAACTAGATATGTTCTTTTGGTGACTTTGATTGATGAGAAAGCTGATACGAGTATCAATGCCATCATGCTCAAGGTTCGTATCTTTGAACCTTCTTTTCTGTTAAACAGACTTTATGATTCCGCATAGTTGTCAAAAGCAAATGCGATTGCAAGGTGCAAAGACCCAAAATCTCGCCTAGCCGAGAGGCGCATAAAAAGCGCGGGCCCGAAAAAAAAAAGCGCAGGGTTGCAATAAACTTTGATTTTGATTCATTTTGTGTTTCTAGTTAGATTCTAGGGTTGCAATAAGATTCACACTGCATTCTAACACTATCCCACTAACTTAATTGGATTAAAACATTCTAAATAAAAAAATCCCAAATCGTACCATGAACCCTAATTTCCAAAATAAAACCAAACGTGTTTCTGGGTATGATTGGATCCTTGTATCATGTTTATAACATGATTCTGACCAAAACCCACCCATTTAATCACTCCTAGGCCCAAATCGTCGCTTTTAATGTCTGTGAGCCTGAGCCTAGGGTTTTGAGCATTGGGGGCCCGCATCGCAGGCGAAGCGCGCCTAGGCGCGTGAGGTGCACGCTTTTGACAACTATGTGATTATGCCTATTTTAATTTGTTGTGGCAAAATGGGCCAGGTGAGGTAATGGATCATCAATATGAGTTATTTCAGTTTCTCTCAGGCTTGGTTAGTTCGGATCATTTACTGTATAAAAAAAATAGTTACTCAGTCCAACATGATTACAAGATCATATTATCTCAATGATATAGCAGACTTTATGTAAAGGCTGTTTCAACCTTTTAGAGTTTTGATGAAATTGTTTTACTGGTGAACTCCATAGATGGACTGCATATCTTTAGTGTTTCGGTCGAAATTACATCTACTTTAGGTGAGAGATATAATGATTAGATTACCGATATGTCGATATGAAATTTAGCTAATAGGATGTTTTAGAGGTTGGCCCTCCAATACGGTCATAGTTATTTCCGTACTAAGTGTCATTTTATGTTGCATATTGCAGGTTGCTGATGAGGGGTTGAGGGCGAGGGATTGCTGATGGTTGCGGGTTATTTCGGTTGCGAATATACAGTCCAAACCAGCTTTGACTTGGCGGTTTGAGCTATTCATCAACAAGCATGAGGTAATATGCACCTAAATTAGTTTTTGGTTGAGTTAAATTTTTTATTAGATTTTAACTGCTTCCGTTTTTATACCCTCATATGGGTCACAGAGCTCAATGATCCAGTGGTGCAACACCACCAAGTTACTATAACTTAATGCTATGTACTCATTTGTAGTTTAGACTTTGATTGTTGATATTGAACCAAATGAGGATGTGAAGAGAGCAATGAATGAGATCAATGCAGGTAAACTTCTAACCATGATATATGTTGCACGTTCTTTTTGTTAGCAACTTTAACTTCTTTTTGTTCCAGATGCATTAATTGAGGTTAATTTCTTAAATGGATTTGCCTATTTGCATCATATAAATGATCAAACCAAATGAAGCCTGCGGCACCAAACCATACACAATAGAATCCTAAATAACTCATTTTGTGTACCTACTTGATCAAGTTGTCCAATAAGAAAATGCTTTATATGTCGAAATGGACACCACTTAACTTAAGCAATGTCTTAAGTTAAATGGGTCCAATTGGGTAAGTTATTGCTCAATCAGGATTTCAGATAAGAATATGTACATGGCTAAAGTTGTAGTTCATTTCCTGCTTGAAACAAATTAAAGAAATATTGCTACTTACAAAGGCTTCACAACAATTTAGTCACAGCCTATGATAGTTCAATACCATGACATCCAGTAAATGTTTTCGCGACTGTCCTAATTAAGATTTCATGTGTAGAAAATAGGGGTGAGGTCTACTCTTGTGTATAGTAATGGTGTTTGATTGTGTATAGTAATGCAGAATCCCAGTTTGGTTCAAAATGATGGTGACGTTATAGATGCATAATTGTACATATATAATAGACTCATAAAGAGGCTCAACAGTTCACTTCTGTTGGCAAGAAGGTCTGAGATAACCATTTGTAACATTATCTTTAATAAATAAGTTAACCATCAAGTACACGTGCCTTCCCTTATATAGAAACTTCCATTATGATGTTATTTTTTTGAACAAACATTATGATGTTATTGGTCTGCTAATCTTCCATATGGTGTTTAGGCAACACTTGGCTGGATCATGTGGGTATGATTAAAGTGGAGTAAATGGCTTCTTCAATATGATCAACGAGCAACGATCTCCATTGAACAATAAGTTCGGGTTAAACATTAAACAAGAGGTGCAAATCAAATTACTTATCATTTATGCTTTTCTTAATAAGACTAAAATCTGTGCATTTCCATATCGGTTTTCTCCAACTATGAAAAAGTTTATATATTGGATATTGTTGTGCTCCATAGTCATTAACTAAAACTAATTGCTCTTTTTATCAATTATAACATATTGATTGAATGTTCATACAGTTACGGTGGCTGGTGTTAATAAGCATTTTGCGTAAAATCGATTATAAAACTTGGATTTTTTTGTAGGGTTTTGCTGATGACAGCCCTAAGGGCTCTGATTAAGAATACAAGTTTTATTATATGATTACAATGAATGATTATGATTGGATGAGAATTTCAAAAAAAGTGGAGACAATCCCTAAAAATACGGATTTACAACCGACACTTGATTCTGATTGATAATTTAGTTTCCTACAACTAATTGTAATAAAAATTCACTTCTTAACAATAGCCCTAAGCAAAACTTTTTTTGTATAAAGAGAAGTAGCATAAAAAAGACATGAGGTTCATAATTTATGTTTTGTAGTAAGTTGCATGAGGTTTTTTATTTTATTATTATTTTTTAGATACAACCTTGATGATATCTTTTTGTTTATATATAACAGAAATGGGTTTATATTGACGTGCAACGCAATATTGGAGCGGTGGAGAAAACATAGAGCAACATGTGTGTCTTTAGTGGTGTATGTTCTCATGAACCTGCTATGGTATTTAATAGTGTAAAATCTTTGGAAATAAAGTGACTGTATTTTAGACTTAAAAGATTAAACGAAATATCTATCAACATCTTACTTAGAATGGCTTAAAATGTAAAAGATTTTGTGACGATGTTTATAAGCACCTTGAAGTAATAAAGGTAATGTACCAAGTTGATGTACTCTACAGAATTTTTAAATACGATCAAAATGTCTGGCATTCCACAACATAACTTAGTTTTGAATACTGGCGCTCCGGTTATGTGTTTGCGCAACATTGATCAAAGAGGCTGATTGTGTAATGGAACCGGGTTACAAGTTTTGAGAATGGGAATCAATAACATTGAGACAAATTATATCAGGGGGTAAATTGGGCGAGATTTGCGGTATACCTAAAATAATTATAAGCCCATCCGACAAGCACATTGAGGCAAAGATTGTATCAAGCATAAAAGCAATAGAGGTTTAAAAGTAAAAAACAAGAGAGGTTTAAAAGTGTTGTGTTGTGACAAAAACGGCAAGTACACCAACTCTACAACCAACGGTGTATATAGTAGTTCTTCATAGATTATAAACTATACGTAATTCGGTTATTTTGAACGTTAGGTTTCGTTCAACGTTATTATTTTCTTGATAATGGCATGTTTATTTTATTCATTTTTGTCTCATGGATGTGACTACACGTTCATACTTATATTACTATTAATTTTATCGTATAATCAAATTCTTAAAGCTAGTCGCCCCAACGGGGCGGGCCTAAAATCTAGTTAAGCATATTTTACTTTTAAAGCTTAAATAAATTATGTCATATTATATTATTTTGAAGTATTGTATTAGATAAGCTACGTTAGGCTTAGCAAATCCACCCGAAACTGACCCGAACCGACAAACAGAAACCGGACCGAACCGATCTTTTTCGGTTCGGTTTCGGTTTTGTATATTTATTTCAGTTTTTTTCTGTTTCGGTTCGATTCAGGTTTTTTCCGTTTTTACTGTTCGAAACCCGAAAATGGAACCGAGTTATTCGGTTTGGTTTCGGTTTTGATATCTATTTCTCGATTAGGTTCTCGGTTTGAGTTTTTTTCTTTTTCGTTTTTCGGGTCAGGTTGGTTTTTGTCGTTTCGGGTCGCGTTTGTCCCGATGCTCACCCCTACGTGTTGTAACCAATAAGCTATATATTATAGAAGCTAAATATACGAAGAGTTATGATTAAAACTTGGTCATTATACACTCGTATTATTTCATGTATCAAGTTTTATTTTGAAAGTTACTATTTAGAACAACAAATGTCAACAAGCTACATGTTCTAATAATTATGTTGGAATTATGTTCAACTGAGATTGTGTTCTATTATTATTAAGGAATCATCAAACAAATGGGCTATTTTTCATCACTTTTTTGAATAATTGAATTTTGAAAAAAGAAGACATTGTTGTGATTGAACTGAACTGAGATTGTTAGTCCTTTTTTGCAATAGCCGAGTGGTAGATTATTTTTACATAGTTGAAGTCATCGTAAACACTTATGATTAAAAAAAAATACTACAATCACATGATTTTCACATAATAAGATGGCGTGATGTGAGGCTGCACACAATAGTGACCATGGACAACCTTCATTTTCCCTGCCACATCAACTTTCTTTCTCCGACAACCTACATACGACTTTTTGCTATACAGAAAAATATACCACATAAATATTATTTTTTTAATTAATTCACACACACACATAAAACATATGCAAATTGATCGTGCAAATGATCTAAAAAAAAAAAAAAAAAAAGACCAACACACGACCTACATGCCACAGTAAGGGCGACCAAATCTCAACTCGGTCGACCGAATTGACGATCGACTTACTATGGCTGGCCTGATATGACAAACCAAACTTAGATACATATAAGATTGACGCTTAATGTAATACACGAAATTGATGTATAAAATATCATGTCACGGTGAAAATTATGTGATTGTAACAATTATACCTAAAAAATACAATGATGCCTTTCATGGTTATTACTTTAGATTGACATGTAATTTAATACACGAAATTGCATAGTATATAAAACTGAGGGACTGAAAGTGAAATTAAAGTTGACTTAGAGTCAACCAAGTTGCCTTTACTCTTTTGTAGCAACTTCATTTCATCTTTCATTTTGATTTCATCTTCATTTCTTTGTATCTTCTGAATTGACTTGGGTCAACCAAGCTGCCTTTACTCTCTTTATAAGTTTATTTGATCTTGCATTTTGATTGCATTCATTCACACGAACCAAAATATATACTTGTACTCAACTGGAACTTGCATTTTGATTGCAGCCATTCAGTGATTTAGATTTCCATCCATCCATCCATCGGTAAATTGCAGGTCATTTCTATTCTCAAATTACCTTTTTTATTATTATTATTATTTTTTTTTTATATTATTGTTTCATTGCATATCTTATTTGTTGAGTAGTCGATTATATGCCAAAAAAGGGTATTTTTAAAACTAAGCAAAAAGTAGTACTACATAGCCAAAATAAAAATAAAAATTATGTCAAATATTTACAGAGTAATTGACCTTGGGTGGTTATACGTAAGTTGGGTTTTGTCCTTGGATTGTTGGGCTGCCATATTCGTAAGTTAGGATCGCTGTAGTGTTTAGGGTCATTTGTTATCTCAACAAGAAAAAATTAATATTTCAAGTCCAATATTTCAACAAGTTTTTGTACACCAGATTTTTACAACAATAGAAAATAGTATTATCTTGGTTTTGTTAGCAATACTAACTAAAAATAGTGTTAAGTGTGTTCCACCTGCTTCATATGTCCAGCCCATTTGACCCGTTTTCTTTTTATTTTACCACTTTGCACGTTAGACACAAAACAACCTGCATCAACCCGTTAAAATATATACGGGTCGAAATTGGCACCTCTAGTTCAAGAGCCTTTAGGCAAGGATCAGGTGCTTTTCACCACCGATGATAACCAAATGGAAGAAATCAGTATGACCAAGAGTTGAAATCATTAGGTAAGCGTTTGGCCTCAGGGCATTAGTAACAGCAGCACGTGATCTTCAACGCTTTTTGTTAATTTGTATAGACCCTCTCTAGGCTCCACCTTTTCCTTCACCAATCTGTATACAAAATAAAGATCACACACAAAATGGAAACACACAAACACAAAGAGTGTCTTAGTTTCTAAAATATTCTTCTTTGTCTTCACCAAACTTTAAGCCCCCTTTGGGATATCATCAGGGAAAAGGCAATGTCTCAAGTTGAGCTTAATGCCTTCTTAAAATTCATAAGCTTAACTTCATAAGCAATTTCAAGCGTAAAAACTATATCCAAACAGTCCTAAATCTTAATTCACCAAACTTTAAGCCCCTGAGGGACTGAAAGTGAATCTAAGTTGACATGGAGTCAACCCACTTGCCTCTACTCTTTTTAACTTCATTTGATCATTCATTTTTATTGCATTCATTCAGGTACCAAATCTCCCAAAGAATTCCATATATCCATCGTTAAATTGTAAGTCATTCTATCTCAATTTGCTTTTCTTATAGTTTTGCTCATCTTATAACTCATTGTTCTATCTCTGTATGCTAACTATACTTCATTTCAAAATATTAAAAGTTATTATTTGATCTAATGACCCATAAAGTACTAAACAACTTATTAGTAAAACTATTTGTTAAGTACTATTTGTTAACTATAATTCATTTCAAAATATGAAAAGCTATTATTTGATCTAATGACCCATAATGTACTAAACAACTTATTAGTAAAACTATTTGTTAACTATAATTCATTTCAAAATATGAAAAGCTATTATTTGATCTAACGTACTAAACAACTTATTAGTAAAACTATTTGTGCAGTAGTTGTTGGGTTACTTGGGTAAAAGAGTGATTATGAGCATGTTTGTTTGGTTTTGGTCTTTTGATCGCTGGATTGTCACTTGTAATTTCTAGGACCATTGAAGTTAGAATCGTTGTAGTTTTAGATTTGTGTGGCCCGAATTATTGTTGTCTGTCATTTGGCTGAAGTTATGTTGTAACCCAGCCTAGGAATTAAAAAAATAATAAAAAAAAAAAAAAAAAAAAAAAAAAAAAAATCTGATTAGATAACCCAATTTATTCATTTCCCAAATTTGCTAGTTTTTTAAATTTAATATTATAGGCTTCTTTATATCAAAGTGAGTAAAGTGTCTCTTATGTGTTCTAAGGCTGGTGTAATGGTCACCTGACCATCACCTGCACCCAGAGCGCTACATTACCTTTTTAACACACCACCTTTAAAGACGTAATTGTTATCACTTAAAACAAAATAAATGAATTGTTTGGATTTTTTGTTGCATGACCCTTTAAAAAGAAGTATTATTTTTGGTGAAGATATGTATTAGAAAAGTATGACCCTTGAATTATTCAGTTTGACACGTGTTTTCTGATGATGCTATAATGTTATCAGGTGCTATTTTCCACAAAATAATACAGTAGTTGATATTTGACATTGTAGCTTATAATCTAATTACTTTTAATACTGTCTAAATATAGAGACAAAAAACACAATCCACTTTTTTTTGTCGAAATATAGAGACAAAAAACAATCTCTAGTGTGGTAGGAGCTGAATGGGGTGCTTGTTTAAGCTTAATTGGCTGGCTTGTTAAAATTTTGAGGCAGGTATAATCTGTCTACAGTTGTTATTTATAAGCGCAAACTTTCTGAATTTTTAAAAGTTGAATAAGCCGGGCAAATAAGCTTAATGAGGTGTTTGTTTCGGCTTATATAGTTATTTGGTTTTTGGCTTATGTCTCATAAGCTCACTTTATGTGGCTTATTCCGAAACTTTCGGGCTTATACATATTTATTATGTCGGAATAAGCTTATATAAGCCAAAAAGTTGCAAAACTAAGGGGCAAAACTAGGTCGGATCCAATTTCTATGGCTGTGTGAATCTAAGTTTATGATTTGCAGAAGTTTACGTACAGGCATACAAGTTAACAAACTAGAATTATTACTTCATCTCTTTTAGGCAGAGGTAGAAAACAATGGGAGAGTTGGGTGGGTTGGCAATAAGTCAAACGGGCAGATCTTTCATTCATGTTGAAACAGGTCAATTACACAACAAACATTTTCTATATAATCAGTGTTCCAAATATGATTAGAAAATCAATAGTATTTCAATAAAAATCTAAATTTCTGAATAAGATGAAAATACACTTGATGAGAGACTTGACCCATTTACTTTTTACAATTTTGATTTTACACATATACTGAACCGGCACCTACATAAACTTTCATTTTGGCTTATTACTAGTGTCAACTTTTTTAGCCTTTGCCATGGAAGGTGAACATGGGGCCATGGGGTGCTTATGAGCCTTTTTGTTTTTCGGCTTATAATTCATAAGCCCCAATTTTCCGGCTTATTTTAAGACTTGTGAGCTTATATAAGTTTATTATGATATGATAGACTTATAAGTCTCAAAATAAGCTGGAAAATTGGGGCCTTGTGAAATATAAGCCGAAATCTAATAAGCCCACATATAAGCTTAAACAAACACCCCCTATACATGACATTTTCACAAAAAGGCTCGATAGTGAATATATACATATCATATCCTACGTTCTGAAGTAATACTAAACTAATCGAGCAAATCATTCAAGATATGTGTGGTTAAAGGGAAGATGGTACTATCCTGGTGGTTAGTAATCTCTACTGTGGTAGCAGCAGAATGTGGTTGAAGTACAATCACATCAACCTCTAGACCTTTCTCATAATGCAGACCCATTAATCGTTGTCCTATCACAAAACAACCATCTACTACATAAAAAAGGTGAAACATCTATGAGAAAGACCTGCATTATATGATATATAATGCATGTTGGTATAGGATAATTATGACATCCGAAACGTTACATGAGAACTTAGTTTAAAATGAACTATGCTTTATTAGTACTCATTTGGGTAGTAAGATTTACACTGATGACTAAAGAAACAAGTAAAGAGGTGACCTTTTGGTCTTAAGAGACTATGGGAATCCTTCTATGTTTTGGTATTGCAGTAATGTAGTTGCTTACAAAGATGAGGATGTAAGTGCATAACTTACTTTTTCTGATATCTTTCATTTGAAGTTATTTGCTTGTCCAATATCTCTTGTCACATTTAACCACAATATTAAGAGGCTACTAAACCCAATATCCTAACCGAGTTAATGTGCAGCATAAGAACTAAAGTTACCAATTCCAACCTGCAGACATACAAAAATCGTCGATTCGGTTTTGTTCTATCTATGATGAGTCAAGCAGATAACATTGAAAAAAGTTTAAAAAGTGTATTGACTTCAACGGAACCTGTCCTGTCTTTAGTCTTGCCCTATTATCCAAACCAACTGCCAACCATTTCACCACATCTAATAGGAACCGTGATATAATTGAGATGGTTTTAGTGTAAGGTAGTCATATTACTCGACATTCCTTACCTTATTAAACAATGATGAACAGTGATTAAATCACGATTATTCATATTTGAATACCAAAAATACCCTCATTTTAGCTTAATAACATAACAAAGTTAAGGTTAAACAGCCCTCGAGACAAGTGTTTGTTCGAGATTAACTAAATTACATTCTAGTTATTGATTGGCTTAACAAGTATTTGGGTGTGCCTTTAAAAGCTCTTATTGCAACTAAGAAAAATTGGATGATCATCTAAGTTATGGCTAGTTTAGTAATACTGCATTTATCTTAAAAATCAGTTTTCTTGCAGCAACTTCACATCCGTAGTTATATTGTCACTAGTGGTGTCGTTTTTACCAGAACACGAATAAGTTCAATCAGGTCAGATTATTCGTGTTTCAAACCAGTGTCATGTTGTAATACTTCAGTAGTGCGCTATCTTAGTAGATATATTAGTTAGAGCTAGGGGCAGACCATCTATTCCTG
Source organism: Artemisia argyi (assembly GCA_030686995.1). Taxonomy (NCBI): domain Eukaryota; kingdom Viridiplantae; phylum Streptophyta; class Magnoliopsida; order Asterales; family Asteraceae; genus Artemisia; species Artemisia argyi. The sequence goes on from JARVZY010000506.1 coordinate 22,553, forward strand.
CTGGACTTACTTCAAGATACGAAATGAGCAGCCGTTTGGCGAAATGCATTTTGCCATTTTTAATGAACTAAACCAATTTGCAAATGATACTGGAATAGTGGACTACTTAATGCATTTTGCCATTTATTATTATTTTTTTTTTTGCTGATGCCACTTTTTAAGCACATAATTTTATGGATTGGACCATCTGTAAAAGTTTTGCTACTGCCAACTATTCGATTTATTTTGTTTCTCCGTCAACTAAAATGGCTTGATATTTTTTCTTTGTATAAAAGTTATGTCAACCTGAATTGACCCGTTTGCTAAAAAAATGAATTGACCCGATAACCTAACCCGATATAACCCGAACCCTTATAGGTCCGGTTGTGGGTCACATAATTTCATTCCAAAACCCGTCTCAACCCGACCCGATACACCCGACAGGCGATAACCCGAACCGGTAACACCCTTAAACATATGGAACTTTGGATTTGATTTATGAATCTGGCAGTATGCCGATATCATCATATACGGATCAAACTTCCACTAAAATCGACTTCTACATAATGGCATTTGGATGTGCGTATTGCCGTATGCCCGCATATATAGTAGTATAGTCCTTTTCCAAAAAAAATATATATAGTAGTATAGTACGATGATTACCTGAATGCGTTTATTTTATGGAAAAAATATCTAGCACAAGAATGAAAAGTATGATTCTTGAATTATTCCTTTTACATGTGATTTCTGACAATGCTATAATGTTTATCACAAAATATTGGTTGAAATTTGACATTGTAGCTTAATCCAATAGATTGCATATTATCTAAAACTGAGGGACCAGAAATGAAAATAAATTGACTTTTGGAGTCAACCCCACTTGCCTTTACTCTTTTGGTAACTTCTTTTCATCTTTTCCATTTTGATTTCATCTTCATTTCTTTGTAACTTGGAGTCAACCTCAGTTGCTTTTACTCTTTGTAACATCACTTGAGCTTCCATTTTGATTCCATTCATTCATTCACCTAAACTTCACTTTCATCCAACTGTAAGTCTTCTTATACTCTATCTAATGACTTTTAATATTTGTCTAATTTTATAACATTTCAATATAATAATCAATCCAGTGGGCTATATGACAAGGTACAAATAACTACACAACTTATTAGATCTAAATCTCTAATTTAATAACCCAATTTGGACAGATCTCAGGAAAATTAGTGTCCAAATTGTAATTTGTTATATCTTCTTTTGTACTGTAATCAACATATACTTTCATATTACTTAATAAACCCAAAACTTTTTGGGATTCCAAATTTTCGACAGATTTAAGGAATATACTATAGTGTCCAAATATTTTCATAGCATGAACAATAATAGAAAATAATTTAATCAAGATTGAATTGCAAAATCACATATTATGAAATGCAATCTTATAAGTTTCTTTCTACAAACCCACTTGCCTTTATTCTTTTTTAACTTTGAGCTTCCATCCATTCACAAAAGCTTTATCCATGGGCCAAATGACCAGGTTTAAATAACCAAATAACATATAATAGGTCTAAATGTTAAAATCACTATGTTCGGGAAATTAAATAATCTTCTATTAAGATAATACGTATATGACAAAACTCAAATGATTGACATGTAACTTAATACACGAATTTTCATAGTATATAAAACGGAGGGACTGAAAGTGAAATTAAAGTTGACTTAAAGTCAACCAACTTGCCTTTACTCTTTTCTCCTCAACTTCATTTCATCTCTTTTCATTCTCATTGCATTCATTCCATCCATCCGCTAACTGTAAGTTAATTCCAGTTACCAATTACTTTTTCAGTAGTTTTAAATTATTCTTGTTGTTTCGCTGTAATCTTTAGGGTCATTTGGTTGACGTAATCCTTGTATATTTCAAATTTATAGTTTATCAGACCTTTCAGTCTGTTTCGATTAATAGTATTGAAGTTTGTTAATTTTGGTTAATTGAAACCAAAAATTTAAAGATGTTCTTATGATAGATGCAGTTAATTAAAGGGGTGTTTTTCTTGGCCTATTTGCTGGGGTTATATGAGCTTATATAAATATAAGCCATTAAAAATGAGCTTATAAAAAGTTCAGTAAGCTCATCTAATAAGTTAAACCAAACACCCCTTAAACTAGTTGGGATACAATTGACATGATTGAGTGATTTGAGCCTGTGAGAGAATTTTTTTTTTTTTTTTATAATTAGGTTATGTAGCATAAGATACATGGCATTGAATAATTAACCTTTTGGAAGACAGAACGCCTCTCTTAAGCTAAATACAATGGTAATATTATGCCTCTCTGTTTATGTGTATTCATATTCTTAGGCCTTAGTCTATACAACATACATATAGCTTTAGATTAATATTGTATATATCTTTGTAAATTCAACATTGTAAGCTTTCATATATAAAGGGAACGTTTGTGTATATATTGTTTATGTATATATTAGTAGCTAAGGTATGTCTTAGCACTTTTGGTGGTCCGCTGAATGTTTGTGTATTGTTTTGATGAGTAATATATAGTTCACCCTTTCACCCAATAAAGGGAACGTTTGAGGATATATTGTCTTGTGTGTTATGTTATTCTGGGCGACATCGTTGTTTATCTCGTGTTCACTAAATTGTTGCTTGTGCTTGATACAAATTTATGATCTAGCGTTCCGCGATCGAGCATCAGGTTTGTTGTCATAATTTTCCAACAATAATAACATAGTATGATCATATTTAACCAGACCATGTTGTATCTAAAGACATATTTTGTTAAGAGGTTTAAGAATCCGAGACCATGGTGTTTATTTGCTTATGATTTTTTGCATTTTGGCCTTTACATCAAACATGATCTAATTGTAGCACGCTACACATATATATTGAACCTAGTTGCACATTTAGTGATTGATAAACTTTGTCAAATGAATGAGTTTCATTCATTTTAATAGGTAGTTTCATATAATTATACGAGAAAATTGATTGTTTAATGCGTAAAAGGTAATTTCGAGGAAGTTTACAGGAGACAGAAGATAATGGTCTTTGTTTTGAAAGCGTGACTTATGAATATAAAGTTGACTTGAGGTCAACCTACTTGCATTATTTAACTTGTGATCGACATGAGTATAGTAGAATTATCATTTCATTTTTGATACCCATTCATATCCTGTACTTGCTTCTTAACCAATAAGAAAAGGTTCAAAAGAATTTAGTACTGACTTAATTTTGTCAGCAAGGGTTAGAACTGGTGATGCCCAAAAATCTTTTAATGACACAAAGTTCAATCAGTAAAAGTCAGAAAACACTGTTTAAACCATGTTGGTACATTTTCCAGCATTTATTTCACTTAAACCTGTATCTTAAACAATACAATGTATTCACAAGTCACTAAAAGGCACATCAGCTAACTTTGTATTTGAACCCTGCTGAATGTTTGTTCTGCATGTAAATGGCATTTCATCAAGTTTAGTGCATAATTCATCATCTGTTAGTTAGTAGTATGTATGAATGTGTGATCAAGTTTGTCATAGTGAAATTAGGTGAAGTTTTGCGTGATAAGTACTCTACAGAATCATACATTAATTTTTAGGAGGCTATATGGATTATAAATACACTTTGGGTGACTTTTGGGACATATTAAACTTCATTTCAGCGGTAAGCCAGTAGCAATACCAAATATTCCTTAAATTTTAACTGATCCTTTGTTAGATGTACTTTGACTTTTGTGGTCAAAGTTGCTACTATGTCAAAGCTCAAATTGTTGACATATAGCGAAAGGGGTAGTGTTTTATTAGATTTTGTTAAAATTATATCTACTACAAAGTTGTGAATAATCACAAAAGCGTCAACTAATAAACAAATTGTGTTATCGCATCTGGACCTAAACCAAAATTTAAATAAACAGAAAAATCTTGAAAGATATGAGTTTGGTTTCATGTTAACAGTGTGAATGTCGGCTAAACTCAGAGTTTGGTTTTTGGTTTTTAGTAAAGATATTTCCTAAACAAAGTTTAAACAATTCTCAGTTTGGTTTTTGGTAGACATAATCAGTCTTTTAGTCAAGACTCCTCAATAAGACTGATCCAGTCCTAGCCTAGACATGGTTTTTATGCATTGATATAATCTTTGAAAAAAATGATTTAAAGGTTTTTTTTTTTTTTTTATTTTATTTTATTTTAGAAAAGCAATACTGTAACATTTATAGAACCCCACAAATAAGCCAAAATTACAATACATGGCTATTGTTGTAATGATTTAAAGGTTTTTATAAGATATATTTTCATACATAATCTAAGTTGTTGAGTTACTGCTCCACTTTTAAAGGTTTTCTTAATGTATGTACATTCTGGTTTTGTATGTAGAATCTTGAAAACTTCAATATGTTAAAACATGTTAAACAAAGCGGGTTTTAGAAAAGGACCACTCGACTATAAAAGCCGCTCGACTCAACCCAACCCCGTAGTCAGCCAACTTGTTTGACCCGTTGTATAAAGTGACCCATTTTGATTGTAATCTGTTTTGAGATGTTACCAAATCCTATATCATTAATCCTATAATTTTTGGTTTTCTTTCTCATTATTTAGGAGCTTTTTGAAGACAAAAGATCGGAGCAGCTAGCTTTCAATGATATTTTGTAAACAACTAAACATACTTAGAAATTGCTTTGAAAGTGTTATTTGAGTATCGGAGGTTTAATTAGTGTTGTATGAAATTGCTACAGATTTGAGTATGTGAAGTTCATGAAGCATGATGTTGCTATGAAATTGTATGTGCAGAATTATGCCGCAAAATTTGTTTTAATTTAAAATGTAAAATTATCAAACTAGTGACACTTAAAGGCGTGTAGAAGTTTGCATTGCGTTCAAGATTAAAGCAGCACTAATTAAAGCGTGTAGTTTTCAAAATTTGCCACGGTTCTTAGGGTGGGTCTTTTGAAGCTTATTCACTTTAAACAGCGTGATGTGCTATGATAAACTAAACTAAAAAACATATAAGATTGACATATAACTTGATACAGGAAATTGATGTATAAAATATCATGTCAGAGAGAAACTAGGTTCAATTCCCGAATAGAGTAAGAAAACAACTAAATAGAAATGAGTGAGTGAAAATTATGTTATTGTAACAGTTATACCTAAAAAATACAATGATACCTTTCATGGTTACCACTTTAGATTGACATGTAACTTAAGACTTAAGAGTAATGCTATTTAGGCCTACAATCTATGTCTAATGCATAAATTACTTGTACAATTGTATTATACATTTTCTCTCTTCAAATTTCCATTAATCACTTTTTCAAATCCACCAATCAAATCATTAGAGGCATAAAAGTAGACTTTCTAATTAGGCATACTCATTTTTCGTAACTTAATGCATGAAATTGCATGGTATTTAAATTTAAGAGATTGAAATTGAAATTAAGAATATGACTTAGAGTCAACCAACTTGACTTTACTCTTTTCTAAACTTCATTTGATCTTTCATTTTCATTTCATTCATTTTCAATCTTCCATCCATCCGTAAATTGTAAGTGATTTTAGTAAATTTTCATTGAAAGACTGAAATATATAATTATTTTATTCTTGAGTTTTTCTTAAACAGAAAGAAAAAGAAACAAAAAAGAAATAACAGGAAAATTCGTAACATTTTTCTTCAAATATTTTCCGCCTAAATATAGGTGGATTTAGACAGAAACAAAATTACACTTAAACTATTGAGTGCAAATAACCAATATAACCTTCAGTATTTATAAGTCTCTTACTCATTTATACTTTTGTGATAAAAATGAACGCGTTTAAAAAGGCATAATTATGTCTCTTTTCTTTTTATTTTCTTCCTGACTCGATAACACAACATTTTTTCTTTTCCTTTCCTTTCATTTCAATTCGATAACATGAAATAAAAAATTCACTTTCTTTCCTTTCCATTTCTTTTATATTCTCTTATTTACCCATCATTTTTATCCCACCTAAAAGCTCCAATGTAAGTGTTCATATTCTTATTTTGGGTTGTCACAAAGGAAGTGTTCACTTTTATAATTCAAAAAATAATAATAATAATAATAATAATAATAATAATAATAATAATAATAATAATAATAATAATAATAATAATAATAATAATAATAATAATAATAATAATAATAATAATAATAATAACTTTAGTGGTCAAAAATGATATTTTCTTGGTAGAGTGAATGTAGTTAGTGGTTTTTTGTAAAACTTTATACATTTTAAAAAATTGTAACACTTCAATTTTTACAATAATGGATTTAAATATATTTTAAAGCTTTCAAGGCAACTCACATTACTTTTAAGGTTCCGTTAGTCAAAGGACATATCATGAAAATAAGTTATTAAAGGAATAAGGACTATCCTTGTAATGGTTTGACTAATAGGGACTAACGTTGCCAAAGTTCAAAAGTTAAAAGAATAACTCATGTATAATAATAGATTACTTAACAACTTCATAGATCATTTTTTTTTCTTCCCTCTGCCTCACGTCACATAACTCATGTCATGTATTTGGGCTTGGAATTTTATGAAGAATGAATTAAGTTAAGCTAATATATGACAAAACTCAAATGATTGACATGTAACTTAATACACGAATTTTCATAGTATCTAAAACGGAGGGACTGAAAGTGAAATTAAAGTTGACTTAAAGTCAACCAACTTGCCTTTACTCTTTTCATTCTCATTGCATTCATTCCATCCATCCGCTAACTGTAAGTTAATTCCAGTTACCAATTACTTGTTCAGTATATTTCAAATTTATAGTATATCAGACCTTTCAGTCTGACTCGATTAATAGTATTAGGATATCGAATGATTAATGATTATAGTATATTGAAGTTTGTTAATTTTGATAGATGCTGTTAATTAAGGGGGTGTTTGTCTTGGCCTATTTGATGGGTTATGAGCTTATATAAGCTATATCCTCAAGTCAATAAGCTCATCTAATAAGTTAAAACAAACACCTCTTAAACTAGTTGGAATACAATTGACATGGTTGAGAGATGTTTTTTTATTAGGTTATGTAGCAGAAGATACATGGCGTTGAATGGAATCAATAATTAGATTTTGGTAAAGAAATTAGATACTAATCAGAAAATACCATTGTAGGAGAAATAATGTTTTCGTGTAAATGACATGAAGTGTGGAAAACTTTGAAAAGTTGTAGTGTTGTGTGGATTAGTGACTTGAAGGAACTTTACTTTACGCTTTTGGTTTCTTGATGCTTGTGCATGTATTCTATGAAAGCTTTAACAGTTACTAAAACGTGTCACTTATAATTAACATTAATAGTGGTAAATTTAATCTACATTCATATTCTTAGGAAACATAGAAGACAGAACGCCTCTATTAAGCTAAATGCAATGGTACTATTATGTGCCACAGTTTTTTGTCCCTCTACTTAAGATGTGTATAAATTTATAATAATTTTGGCTGTCTATTTATGTGATGTTGTTTCGCGAATTTTGTCTTTGTTTTTTTTTAACAGATTACTTATATATAAACAATTAGCATGCTTGTTCTGCCTACATGTTACATGGTATAACACAAAAGCGCTCACATGTTTGATTGTTCTATGCTACTTAATCATGGATTCTATGGTACTAATAAATTGTTTCAGCTTTATTTTCATTTTTTTCTGAAAACGTTTACTGTACTTGAGAACGCAGCTTGATCTCAATATTGACAATGGCTACTACGTCAATTCCTCATCGGTGGAAATATGATGTCTTCGTAAGTTTTAGAGGTGAAGATATCCGCAAAAGCTTCATAGACCATCTGTTCAACGACTTCAAGCAAAAAGGAATTTATGCTTTTAGAGATGATAGAGAATTGCCTAAAGGAGAAGAGATATCTCCTCATTTGTACAAAGCCATTGAAGAATCGAGGTTTTTGATTGTTATCTTCTCCAAAAATTACGCTTCTTCATCATGGTGTCTGAGGGAACTTGTCAAAATACTTGAATGCAAGCAGATTAAAGATCCCAAACATGAGGTTCGGATTATCTTTTATGATGCCAAGCCTGATGTTGTGAGGAGACAAAAACGGAGTTACGCAAAAGCGTTTGTAAAACACGATGTTTCAAATAGAACAGAGGTGGATGAATGGAGGGAAGCTCTATTCAATGCGGCTAACTTATCTGGATGGGATCTCCAGGACATGACAAATGGGTAAATTTTTTGTTTTTGTGTAATTAGTCTTGTAGCTCTACTAAAGCTTAACACTGTGAGGTTTCTCTTACTTATTGTGTCTTTGTTGTTAACAGGTATGAGTACAAGTTCATCGATTGCATCTCCAAAGAAATTCTAAAAAAATTATGTGACGGACCCTTACATGTTGGTGACAACATTGTTGGCATCGATTTCCATTTCGAGAAATTAAACTTGTCACGCTTCGTTGGGTCACATAAGGTTAATATGCTTGGTATTTGTGGTATAAGTGGAATAGGAAAGACGACCCTTGCCAAAGCTATTTATAACTTGATGTATATCCACTTTGAAGGAAGTTGCTTTTGTGAAGATGTCAAAGAAGTCGAAAAAAAACAAAGCCTAACTCAAGTTCAGATGCAAATGATTGGTAAGATTCTGAAAATAGATGATCTGAAGATATCAAGTGTTGGAGAAGGTTCTATGGTAATAAAGCAAAGGATGGCATGTAAGCGGATCCTGCTTGTTTTGGATGATGTGAATAACGTAGAGCAGTTAGAAGCACTAGCAGGTTCACGTGATTGGTTTTATCCTGGAAGTTTTATTATTTTCACTGCTAAAGACAAACAATTGCTAAGGTCTCATAAAGTGGATGGTATTTATGATATGGAGACTTTAGATGATCACAAAGCTCTCGAGCTCTTTAGTTTATATGCATTTGGAAAATTGGAACCTTTAGAAGATTTCAGAGAGCTTGCTTCCCAAGTTATAATACATTTGCAAGGTCACCCATTGGCTCTCAAAATTTTTGGTGGATTATTGCATGAAAAATCTGTGGATGTTTGGAAAGGCGAGCTGGTTAGACTCCAAACATATCCTAATTCAGATATACTACAAAAACTTCGACCAAGTTTTGATGCGCTGGCATCTGATCAGAAAAGAATGTTTCTTGACATTGCATGTGCCTTCATTTGGGAAAATAAAGATTTTACTGCAAGTGTACTACACAGCAGTCATTGTTCTGCAAATGCTATTATTGAAGTTCTAGCTGATAAGTTCCTAATAACAGTATCTAAAGATTTTCTTAAAATGCATGAATTGATTCAAAGCATGGCAAGGGAAATTGTTCGTGAAGAATTTATCCTGACTGGGAAACAAAGAAGATTGTGTATTTCATCAGCATCGAGTGAAAAGAAAGTAAGAAGTGGCATATTCTTCTTTACCTTCATATTCATACAAAAGTATACACAATTGCATATGTTACTCTTTATAATTCATGTTACATGTTCTTGCTTTTCCAGGTGGAATTGACTGAAGCAATTGAAGTTCTAGTCCTTTTGTTAAGGAAATCTAGTCAAGAGGTTCACATAAACGCTAATTCTTTTGCACTTATGAAAAATTTGCGGATCCTGAAAATTTATGCTGAGGAAGAATTTGATCAGAAAGTGGAATTGAATGGCTACAATGTGAAGTACTCAGGAAGTTTGGATTTTTTGTCCAATGAGCTAAGCTTGTTTTGTTGGCATGGATGCCCTTTCAATTACTTACCTTCAAATTTCTATCCAGAAAACATTGTTGTCATCGACCTCTCTTACAGCAACATAAAACAACTTTGGACAACACCAAAGGTATTTACTTGTTCATACATGTGTTCATATTTGACACCTCGAGAAATAAGAACTAATCTTTTTTCAATTGATGCCAGTGCTTAAGAAGGTTGAAAATAATGAAGCTAAGGTACTGTTGTAACCTAACAACCACCCCTGACTTCTCAGAGACTACAAATCTCGAAGAGCTGGATCTTGAAGGTTGTGTGAATTTGGCTACAGTTCACCCATCTATTGGAATGCTTAATAAGCTTGCTGTCTTAAATCTGAAAGACTGCACACTGGTTGGGAGTTTTCCTGAAGCCTTTTGGTCTAGATGCTGGACTTCAATCTCTGGTTTCATATGGAACAAACAACATCCCCAAAGATCAGTTTCATTGGCAGGTTTAAATATGTTGAAGTCCCTGAATTTCAGCTAATGCAATTTAGTTCAAGTGCCTGATGGCATTGGAGGCTTATCAGGTCTAAAAGAGCTATACTTGTCAGGGAACAATTTTACTAGATTGCCTGGAAGTTTGAGTCAACTTTCTAGTCTTAATTGGCTTAATGTTAATGGTTGCAAGAAGCTGGAAGTGTTGCCCGAGCTTCCACATAGCCTAGATTATCTTTTTGCATCTGATTGCACCTCCTTATGTTCAATTAGGGGATCAAACCCAATCATGAGCACAAGGCACACTTATCTCAACAATTGTCCAAAATTGTTTAAGGTGTCGACATCGGAGACTCAATGTCTCGACTCATCTGTAACTTCCCAAGGCTCTCGATTTTCTTCTTTCCTTCGGTATGTGGATAACAGATGTGGATTGTTCCGTTTGCCAGGAAGTTCCATTGAGGATATGGATATGTTTTATGATGGAAATAGCATTCCAAATTGGTTTACAAATAAAAGTTTGGGAAATCAAGTAAAGGTCGAATTACCATCAGATTGGAGCTTCAGTAAGTTAAGGGGATATGGAATTTGTCTTGTTTTTAAGAGAAAAGGACCTTCCACATATTTTGGATACTCTGTAAAGAACTTTGATGGAGCTTCTTTGGGAGGATGCTCTCCATACTACTATGATGGATATTTTGAGGATAAGCCAATAAGAATCGATGAGTCAGATATGATATGGTTGCATTATACGAAAAGTGAAATACAGTGATGGAAGGAAGCAAAGAATTTTGTAACATTTTGTTTTCATGAGAGTGAAGGAATTGAAGTGAAGGAGTGTGGTGTAAGACTTGTTTGGGATGAAGATTTAGATCAAGAAGCAGACTTGAGTATGTTCCAAGACATCACAACTCTATCACAGCATGGTGGGGCCTTGTGCAAGTTTGGGAACTATAGAGGAGAAATCGACTGGACATGGTAGGATAAATTATTTATATGTCCCCTGTAGATTTTGTAATTTTTATTTGGTCATTTTATTAGCCATTATAATCTTTGATAAATCCATGTAGGAGACACCCACCAGGTGTTTGATGAAATGCATGAGTAGAAATCATTTGCTATTTACCCCACAAGCTGTTTGTAGATTTTTTTAGATTTTACGATGTATTAAGAATTGATGTTGTGTTTTGAAGTTGCAATTTGTACCGTAAGATAATAAACCATGTTGTAGTTTGTCTTTGGAAATTAATATTTGTTGGATCGTGAACACCTTGAACTTGTGTTAATAATGATACTTTGAGTGATACCACTAAGTATGCGGAATCTACTTAATGATACTTAGAAGATTGATTGTAAATGAAACAATTGTATGTATGAACAATGTATGTAACAAAACAAATAGCTCCAATATTATTAATGATAATAATACGAGTGATCTATGATATCACTAGGGTTACACCTTGAAGCTCTTAAGAAAACGTATTAGAAAGATATATTCTAACTATGATCTAGGATCTCCTTTTATACAACAAGGAGTCCTCTTGTACAAGATAAGTATAATACTAATAGAATAAGATATACACAAAATCTTTTCTATGTTTATCAATGCGCGTTTCTCTAACAGTTAACAAGTGAGCAGTGGTAATGTTTGTTCTTGCAGTGGTAATGAGTTTCCACTGCAAGTACAATCTTCTGCAGTTGTAATATCTTCACTAGCCGTGTTAACTGATTGAATAATTCCCAACAATCCTCCCCTAAACTTATGATTTATTCCAAACACTTATCTTGTTTTTCTCAACACTTTATCAGCTCTTGCATATTGATCTTGAATCTTCTGAATCAAAGCTCTTACCTTTTCATTATCTGCATAAACTCTTAACTTTGACTTCAACATTGCAGACAGAGTTGTAGCTCTAAGTGGATATTCCTTCTCAGCAAACATAAACACATCCACTTTATTTGTTGTAGAAACATGATGAACCTCACATTTATCAAAATATGTCCATGTAGTATTCAAGTTTGATGAATTGAACTTCCAATACTTATCATTAAGATCTGGTTCATATAATCTTCTTAAGTCAACCCAGAGCTGCATTTCTTTCATATCCTTGAGAGTATCAGCCTTGAATCTTTCATTGACAAGCTTCCAAAGAGTATCAAGATCATCTCTGTCACATGCTTTAAGAAGATCTTCAAACAGAATGAATGATGAAGATTCTCCTCCCAGTCTTGTAATTTTCCAAGTGGGAGCAAAATTCTTTGCTGTGTACACTTCCCAATCAATAATTTGATGTTTTGATTGTAAAGGATCTGGATAGAAATCTTCTTCTTCAAGTTTACCTAACCTCTGTGCTTCCATAAAACTAGCAACATCCATCTCCTTTTGCTTTTTCATATTTTCTCTTTCTGCAACTTCAAATTGTTCTGCTAATTTTGCATCAAAATCAATTTGAGCTTGATCTTTCTTAGAAATCTTTCTTGTATGTACTTCCTCTGCATCAAACACCATTGCTTTACCTTTAACTGATCTTTTTCTGGCAGCTTCTTCCTCTGCAGTGGTAAGTGATGGAACATCAGTGGTAACTTTTTCACTTGCGGTGGAAATTATGTGATCAGTGGTAACATGTTCTGCTTCAGTGGAAATTTGTTGAGCAGTTTCAATAACCATATCTTTATCCAACTTCCTCCCCTCAATCTCAGCTACATCATCATATGCTTGAGCATCCATATCTTCAAGATTAGTACTCCTCCCTTTAATTTCTGCATCTGTTTTCCTCCCCTGTTTGGAAGAAGTTCCCAAAGCATAACCAGAACCTGCAGAAAGACCATCATGTGATGATGATGGAGAAGAAACCACAACTTGAACATGTCTTTTCTTCTTGAGATTCTCAACTTCAGCCTGCAACTTTTGAATCTCAGCCTTCAATAGATTCAACTCTGTGGCATGTTGTTCTTTGGTCTGTGCCAGATCTTTCTCCAGAGTTTGAACCTGTTTGACTAATTTGGTACATAATTCCATCAATTCAGTTAGTGTCACACTGCCTTCAACACTTCCAACTGTGTTACCTGTTGGGAGAGGTGAATCATAAGGCATTGATTCAGGCTCTTCTCTAGTTGGACTAGATTGAAGCCTTGAACCACCACTGCTTGTGCCTACACCAAAAGGCTCAGCAACATGCAATGTTGAGATGAAAGAAGTTGGCTGTTTAGACCTTCTCTCATAAGTGTGAGTTACAACAAGGATATGTTGAATTTGTGGAACAATAATAGTGGGTGTGTGATAGGATACAACTGGGATTGTTGCATCTTCACCCTGTACCTGTGAAATCTTTGCAAGCATGTTTGGTAAAAGAGGATGAATCACTCCATTCCAAAAATCTGAAGCCTTACACATGTTTTGAAATACTTTTGGCTTAAGACATGGAGTGTCATAAATCCTATTATGATTTTGCAGTTGAAATTCATTTAACACTGCTTGAACAAACCTTGGATACATCAAAAATTTGTATGAATTTGTTACATTGCCTTTCATGTTATTAAATATAAACCTTGAAAAATTGAAAGTCCTATCAGAAACCAAGCAAACTAAAGGGTAAGCCATGGTTGATCCAAATTGTTCATAAGAAGTTTTCTTAGGACTTAGGCAATACAACAGAGTGTGTATCAAAAATCTCCAATGGGGACAAAAACATCCTTTCTTAAAAGTTACTTTTTGGTCAGATGTATCATACCCCATCAAAGCAATGTATTTGAATATGTCTGAATTAGGTAATGTGATGATACCATTGAGATCATCTAATTGGAGAATTCTCCTTAAAGATGACTCAGTAACATCAATAGTTACCCCATCCACTGTGGCTCTAAGAGCTTCCACATATTCATGTATGTCTCCCTGTTCAAGGGTGATGGACTCCACAGAGTTCCAAAACTGTTTGATTTGAGAAACAAAGATTGTGGGATTCATAGTTAAGGCATACCTTATATGAGTTGTGTTTAGGAAGTCCACAATCTGATGAAAAATAGGTCCACTTTTGTTGTTTGACTTTTGTAGGTAAGCCACTTGATTGTGTTCATCTGCAAACTTGAGAGACACCATGATTTTGTGATTTGAGAGATAAAAGTGTTAGTAATCGTGAATAAGAAGCAAGCCGTATAAAATCAATTTATACTAATAGGGTTTTGAGAAAAACGCGTATGGTGAATTATCTTTAGAAAAGAATAAATAAAATTTGGTAAGTAGATAATTCCCAAAAATTTTACCCTATTAATAAGGAAAGACAGTTATATTTGCAACGGCTAGTAAAAATAAGATTACTGACACACAGTTGTAACGGCTAGTTCACCAGTGGTAAAATTTACACTTTCAGTGGAAACGGTGAACTTGCAGTGGTAAAAATCAACAAAATTTCAAAGAGCAGTGGTAAGTAACACATGTAAGATTTGCTGCTCTTATCATAGTTTTTAGCAAACTATCAGCTATCAACGGATTTGATAAGTCTTTACCAAAAGCCGTTTGCTTATGGACTAGCTGATTCTTATGTGGGTTAGACATGGTGAATCAATAACCATTTGTTGTGTGTCTAAGATACACACCTTATTACTCCAATGATATAGGTTGTGTACTACTACACAAAATAAGTCTCATCTTAACCCACAAAGATTAACCCAAGTAACTTTTTAACCAAGTTACTATACACAAAAATATCTTAAAAGTCAAACCACAGTTACTTCTCAAACCAACCAAAACAGATGGAAGTAAATATCCTTCATTAATTAGCATAACACCTAATCTTGGCTTATATAACCTCCTCCAAACACCACATTTCAGTCACCAATAATCTTTCAAACCCTAATATCCCAATCAACCCAATTTTCTTCCAAAACCATGTCATCAAACCCTGAGTCCTCTAATCAACACTCTTCTGTTCCAACATCAGAAGAAGATGTTCCACCATATCCATGGGGACTTGAAGATTCTGACTATAAGAGAGAGATGGAGAAACGATGGGATGTGCAAGAAAACCAATGGAATGCACACATAGAGGGTGAATCAAGCCATGATCTGAATCCTGCAGAGAGAGAGCTTGTTTCTCCCTTCATCTGGACATCTGATGAAGAATCTTCAGAGGAAGAGAATGAAGATCCAACCTTTCTTCCTCCTTCCACACCAGAGAGATCCCAACCAAGATCAAGTAAGAGAGATCCATCTCTCCCAACATCATCAACCTTGGCGTTGGATCTTCCTGCTCCAGAACCTTGTCTTCTTCATCAAGAACATATTGGACAGAGCAAGAAAGCTCAGATCATACATAAGAGAAAGGAGAAGCAGAAGTAGATGATTGAGGAATGTTGCCAGGTACCAAAGTTCTTGAGTAATTTCTTGACTTTGGTACTTGAGCATCTTCATAGTCTTTCTTCTCTTCTTTTTCCATTTTCATCTTCAGCTTCTTCATTGTACTTGTCATAGCCTCAAGTATTATGTAATAATTGATAGAAGCTAGTAGTTTACAATTAGCCAAATGTTTTAGGAATGGTCTTTGTAATTCAGTTGGAACTTTGAATGTAAGCTGTAACATGTGTCTTTGAATGAATGAAAAGATCTTCTTAATTTAATCAACATTGTAAGACCTTTAGCATTATTATCTTTGCAGTAGAAACTATGTTCAGCTTATTTGACCACATTCCTTGGCTACACCTCATGGTGACTGTAACACACTTCTTGCAATCTCATTAACATTTGCAGAACAGACATATACCAAACAACTTGAAAACATATTAGTTAAACTCAGAAAATATTATCAAGTCATACATAATCATTAGTAATCTTTGACTGTCCCTGCACACAACATAAAGAAATTAGTACCTTTTGGGGACCCAAGCCACAAATGACTTGGATCTGCCTCGTGTATCAATATAATTGTATCTATCAAAGGTCATTGATACACCATTGGGATTGTTTGAGGTTGTTGTTCCTTTAGGTTTCCATTACCAACGAGCTGAGGCCTTAACAGCTTTTCCCAAGTTTACCCTTTTCTTATTCACATAGACATCAGTGGAAACATTTGGTCTTGCAGTGGTAACTGCATGCCTAGCAGTGGAAACTGCTGGATTAGAAAAATTGGGTCTCCACATGTGATTCTTGTGATCATTCTTTTCAAAATAAGTCTTTTTCCCTGTTTGATATGATTTAACAAAAGAAATGACAGGGGACTTAGGATAAACTCTGTTTTTACTACTGGCAGTGGTAACTGCTGGTCTAGCAGTGGAAATTGGTTTGATGCCAGTGGTAAGCATAACAGACCTGGGAACCATCTTGCTTAGGGGGTTTGGGTGAGTTATTTTATTAGAATTATGTCCATTCACCTTAGTATTCACAAATACTTCCCTTCTTCCCATGTGGTAGGTATAGTCTTTAGCTAAATGGTCAAAGCTACCACATATATGACAAGCCTTATTGTTGAACACAAAGTCACTACCAAACTGCCTAGTTTTAACATGATTCCAACTTCTCATGTTCCCTCTAGGAGATTTAGACCTATTCCTGTACATTTCTGCATATCTAGTAGTAGGCCTAGTGTGGTTTGACTGTGTCCTAGGCTTCTCTTTGATTTCTTCAGGAATACTTTTTCTTTCCTCAACTTTAACATCTTCAGTAACACTAGTTTTAGACTCAACATTCAAACATTCATCTTTAAGAGATGAGTCACTAGCACTATCAAAAGTCTCAACCTCAACCTGAACCTTTTCAGTTTCAACTGGTTTAACAAATTTTGGTCCATAGATCATGGGTGGATCCTGAAACTCTTCTAAGCCTGTGTGAGCTAGGTCAATGCCAGGAGGTGCTGGAACACCTCTTAGAGGTGGTGGAACAGAATTGTATCCAAGACCTGATTTAGCTTTGCTCACAATTTGGGCTTCCCAAATTTTGTCAATGCTCTTGGATTGATGGTCTAGTGTTTTCTTAGTAATCTGAATATTCTCACTAGCCTTTTTAACTTTTTCAATCTCTTCCTTAAGAGCTTTATTTACTTCAACATAAAAATCTAAGTCTCTTTTTAAAACAGCAATGTCATCACTGAACTTAGATTCATTAGCCCTATAATGCTCTATAAGTTTTTCTAAAACACCTAGACCTCTTTTATGATTTGCTAAATTATAATTAGTATGACGTAAATCTAGCATCAGTTCATCATATTTTGTTTTAGAGATCTCTAACTCTTTTACAGCCTTACAGTTTTTAGAACAAGCATTATCAGTATATACCTCAGAGTCAGAGAAAGCCATGAGTGCATGCTCAGTGGCTATCATTGCAGATTCTGAATCATCTTCTCCATTCTGAGACATAAAGCTCCAATCAAAGCTTACTCCATCAATAGCCAATAGCACCTTTGGCTCTTCTGTTGTAGGTTCTTTGTTCTTTTCCTTCTTGTACCAAGTTGACTTATTGTCAGATTTCCTTGGTTTTCTGCATTCTCTTGCAAAGTGCCCCTTCTTGTGACAATTATAGCACTCCACCTTCTTTTTGTCAAAACCTACAGTCTCATCACCACTTATATGTATCTTTCTCCCTGTCTTCTTCCAGAACTTCTTTGATCTTAAGCTTAGTAATGCCACCTGCCATTTAATGTCCATCTCCTCCATATCATCTTCATCAATTTGATCCAAATCCTCATGATTGAGAATTGAACCACCCACATGGCTTGATATAAGGCATAGAAAGTAGCATCACTTAGTCCTGCAACCTGTTTCTTTGAGCTCCTAGTGGAAACATTTCCATTACCAGTGGAAACAATCATGTTTCCACTGTCATCATCACTATCACTTTCATCATCTGAACTATCATTACCTGATGATGATATGAGTGCTACACTTGCAGAACTTGTTCTTAACTTGCCAGCTTTCTTTAAACTTTGTTCAATAACTTTGAAGTTATTGTACACATCATTAAGCTTCATGGTCTCAAGATCTGACTTATCTTCCCAAACAGCAACATTGGTATCAAACTCAGAAGGTAAGCTTCTTAGAAATTTAAGATTGAGGTCTTCCTTTTCCACCTCAATTCCAAAAGCAGTGAGCTGAGTAACAATCTTTTGTAGCCTTGTGAATATGCTATCAAGAGATTCATTACTTGTTGAACCAAAGTTTTCATAAGTCTGCTTCAGGAAAGTCTTTTGAGTCTTCTTGGTAGAGTCATTACCACCAAACACTTCACAGATCTCATCAAAAAGGGTCTTTGCAGACTTGTATTTGATAAAATCCAGAACTTGTTCTCTGGGTAGAGCCATCAATAACAAACCTCTAGCCTTCAAATCATTCTTTAGTTGGCTTCTTTCTTCATTAGTAACAGGACCAGTGTTAACTTTTGTTACAGTCTTGTCACCAACCTGCTCTACAGTTGTACCAGGTTTGAATGAATTTCCACACATTATGATCTCCCATAATGTGTAGTCTTGAACCATAAAGAAATGTTCTATCATAAGCCTCCACATCTCAAAGTCATTAATCTTAAGCTTAGGAAGCTTTGCAGCAATGTTTGATTGGCTTGTTTCTGTCTCCATTGTTTCTTTTGAGTCTGCCATAGGATCTTCTAAATCAAAATATCAAAGCCTTGCTCTGATACCACTTGTTGGATCGTGAACACCTTGAACTTGTGTTAATAATGATACTTTGAGTGATACCACTAAGTATGCGGAATCTACTTAATGATACTTAGAAGATTGATTGTAAATGAAACAATTGTATGTATGAACAATGTATGTAACAAAACAAATAGCTCCAATATTATTAATGATAATAATACGAGTGATCTATGATATCACTAGGGTTACACCTTGAAGCTCTTAAGAAAACGTATTAGAAAGATATATTCTAACTATGATCTAGGATCTCCTTTTATACAACAAGGAGTCCTCTTGTACAAGATAAGTATAATACTAATAGAATAAGATATACAAAAAATCTTTTCTATGTTTATCAATGCGCGTTTCTTTAACAGTTAACAAGTGAGCAGTGGTAATGTTTGTTCTTGCAGTGGTAATGAGTTTCCACTGCAAGTACAATCTTCTGCAGTTGTAATATCTTCACTAGCCGTGTTAACTGATTGAATAATTCCCAACAATCCTCCCCTAAACTTATGATTTATTTGTAAATCAACAAGTTTCTTCAAGTATACAATAAACCTGAGGATATGGGAATTCTTCCAAACACTTATCTTGTTTTTCTCAACACTTTATCAGCTCTTGCATATTGATCTTGAATCTTCTGAATCAAAGCTCTTACCTTTTCATTATCTGCATAAACTCTTAACTTTGACTTCAACATTGCAGACAGAGTTGTAGCTCTAAGTGGATATTCCTTCTCAGCAAACATAAACACATCCACTTTATTTGTAGCAATGGACATGCCCATTCAGTGAAATATGCTAAACAATCATTACATTCATAACAAGATCTCAGACAACAAACATAAGTCTCTAACAGACATTCCATACCAAATTTATACAACCTATGCTACATGAAATGAAGCCATCAGACTAATTTGTAGCAGCAAAGTAGCAAACCAACCCATAGTTTGCATACTCCAATTCACCCTTAATTGCGCCAAGACCATAACCTCACAATATACATTTCCCTACCAACATCCTAATTGATCCATGCTTTTTTTCCCTCTATATCAATGTTCTTTCTGTGTTAATGTTCTGTTTTAACTTCTTTCCAGTTATAGGTTTGATTACGCTTTCAGATCATAGAAAGCTATTCCAAGTGCTTCCAGATGACGTTAAGTATATGTGGAACGAGTGGGCCCTACGTGGACTTATTGTGATCAGTCTTGTTTCTCAGATCACCTTAAGTCTACTAGGAAATGTTCGGAAATACAACCCAAGAACACGAGTTAGAATGGCTCTCTGGTTTGCCTACTTATTAGAATTAGCTGTTGCATCAGCAGCGCTTGGTGTTATTACCCGAACCGCCTTAGACGTATGCAACAACACCTCTCATTTCAGTTCGGAAAATGTTCACAAACAAAACACAAGTGAACTCATGTCCTTTTGGGCACCTTTTCTTCTCCTTCACCTTGGTGGTCCAGATTCTATTACCGCGTTTGCATTGGAAGATAACGAGCTTTCATTAAGGCACTTTGTTGAGATTGTGTTTCAGTTTGTAGTAGCTCTTTATATCTTCTTGTTGTCCTGGCCAGGCTGTTCTGATCTCCCTAAACTAAGTGTAGTGGTTTACTTAGCCGGTTTCATCTAGTGTTTTGAACGTATTAAAGCTCTACGGTTAGCAAACACTGAGAACCTTCGTGACTCGATGCTTGGTCCTCCTGACGCAGGTCCCAATTATCCTAAGTTTCTGGAGGATTATCAGTTAAAAAAGTCACAAGGGCTTGATGTAAACGTGGAGGAGGTTGCTGAACTCTCCCATACAGTCAATATTCTTTTATATCCTGAAGAAGGTAAAGAGATATCTGAAGCTTATAAATTATTTCAAACATTCAAACGGCTATTTGTTGATCTCATCCTTACTTTTGAGGATAGAGAATATAGTCAATCCTACTTCCGCCATCTTGCATCAAGCAATGCTTTCCATGCTGTCGAGATTGAACTTGGATTTGCGTTTGATATGCTTTACACCAAGGCTAATGTGGTTTATACATTTAACAGGCTTTTGTTTCGCATTACTAACATTTTTGTCCTTCTTCTAGTACCTTTGGGCTTCCATTTTATTTGTAATATCAACGATTACCACTTAATTGACATCGTCATTACTTGCCTATTATTCGGTACTGCATTGATAATGGAAATCTTTGCGGTAATAACCATGCTTTGCTCTGATTGGATAGATCATTGGTTGATCCAACAAAACCTCACTCCAAAAATCCTCATATTCCCATTCTTAAAGCAACCGAATAAAGAAAGGTGGTCCGGTTATATTGAACAGTTTGACCTGCTAAGTGTTGCCCTTAATGAGAGACCCACTTGTTTCTTAAAACCTCAAATATTTTTAAAAATAGATAAGGTTCGCGAACAACATCGTTACAAGAAATACAACGAAGTTTCTGACAACCTAAAGAATTAATTTACTCAGTTTCGCGAGTATATGGTTGTCAACTCAAATCTGAATGAGTGTGACGCTTTTCTATGGAGTATCAATGAAGTTGAATTTGATCAAAGCATTCTTATATGGAACATTCCTACCACTCTTTGCTATTATTCAGATGTTGGCAATCAAGATGGTTCTGATATTGATATATGTCGCATGGAAAGCAAGCACATATCTGACTATCTTATGTATACCCTGTGATGTTGCCAATAGGTATTGGCATGATCAGGTATCGCGACACCTGTGCTGAAGCAATGCGTTTTTTCAAAGAAAAAGGTCTTATTACCGAAAAAGTTGAAGCATGTCTAAAGCTGCTGGAAGTTGATTCTCTTGAAGTGCTGCCTAGTAAATTGAAGGGGGATCGATGTAAATCTGCACTGTTTGATGGTTGCAGGCTCGAGTTATCTTTGAAAAAGATGGAAAAAAAGCGTATGTGAAAAGTCATGAGTCAAGTATGGATCGAGATCTTAGCTTATGCTCCTACTCACTGCAGAGGATTTCACCACGAGCAACAGCTTAGAAAAGGGGGCGAGTTTTTGACTCATGTTTGGCTACTGATGGCACATTTGGGCATCACCGAGCAGTTCCAGGCAGGTGCTGTACCAGAAAATCTTTTAAGAGGGGGCAAAAGTTGTGAGTAAATGTCAAGTCGGGTCATGTCACTAACTCGGCATTTGTTGATGTAATGACAACGACTTTACTTTGAATGAAAGTGAACTTATTTAGGTAGAACCTAAACTAGTTGTAATTATATAACAATATTTAGGACATACTTACATTTTCCGATCGATATTAATACGAATAGAGAAAGCGAAAACAAAAATTTAGATAACAAAATTTTGGGTAGCACAAAAATCGAACATTAAATCTCACCGAAAGTAAAGAATGTCCTTAACCATTATACTATTTATTCTCTTACGGGCACAGCAAAAATTGCACATCATGATCATCCGAAGAAAATCGACGTTGATAGAAGTGTTAACATCTACTAGAAACTTTGTGGGGGCAACTGCCCACACTGCCCCCATTGTAGTACCGCCCCTGTTCCAGGTGTCTCAATGTCATGCTAGAGCTAAAATCAGAGTCCTGTAATGCACATAACTGTGATATAGCTAGGCTCCCAAATTCTTTTGTTACTTATTGTTACTTTCGTGGATAAAGAATTTATATTCATATATTGGTACATTTCTTCTTGATACCATGAACAAATATGATTTCATTTGTTTTATCCAAATCTTTCTTGTAAATTACTTTGCTCTGTCAATATACCAAAAAGGCTCATTCATCATATCGCCAGAAACCTTTTTCAATATATGTTGTGGTTTACAGTCTATCATTTGTAACATGATTATATCAAAATTGTATTCTAGGGCTTTAACGATGAGGTTTGGTACGTGCTATTAGGGCGGACATGCTTAAGGCGACGTGCATACCTTAAAGGGCTAATGGCCTTTAATTTAAATGTATCATAGTTGTCATCATTTACTTCTATATGTATCGAACAAATTTTTTTTTTGCTATTATATGTACTAAACTTGGTTTTTTTGGCACTTTTTGTGTACTTTATGATCATTTTGCCCCTCCTATGTTAATAAAATGAAAGGCAAAATGGTCATTAAGTACACAAAAATGCCCAAAAAATTAAGTTTAGTACATATAATAGCAAAAAAAATTGTTAGATACATATAAAAGGAATAAGTGACAACTATGATACATCACTAGTGTAAAAACGAATTTTTTTCTTCACATATTTCAAAGTTTAATACTAAGTGCATACCCATTTCAAATTTCTATAAAGTGCATATCATGTGACAAATTTGTGCCTCTGCCACTACATCCACGGCTGTTCTCAAAGGTGGCTGACCGCCCATGCCAGTTTTATGAAGCCCAAAACTTTTACGACGCCAAAATTTACATTCAATGCATAAAACTTGAAAGATGTTATTTATACGATTAAAGACAAAGATTTCTTATTTTACCGGGTATTTACCCTTTTATCCAAGAAAAAAGACAGATTTTTCACAAAAAGTGTTTGAAAAATAACTAACATTTTATACAATAACTCTTGATAGTTATCATTGTATGTTTTAAAATATTTTATTTAGCTTTTTAATAGAGGCCCCATTTTTCACTTCCCGCTCAACTCCTTTAAGGTCAAATGTACAACATGGTTCTACTATCCATACATTTGTTAATTTCTATACGTGATTTAGCTCGACACTTTCCTAACTATATCGTTCAAAACCTCATTTGACACCATCGCTAAGTATAAGATCCAAAGTACAAACTTCAAACTTATATTAAACATGCTTTTGGACAAACTTTCCAAAACTTTAGTTCGATCCGGATGTAATCATGACCACATTCATCATCGCCACATCGATCTTTTTCTCCACCAACAACTTCAAGACCAAATAATTGTAATAAGACCATCAATTTCATCACCTAAAACACACCCTACTTAAATAGATATATACCCCACAATATACTCATACACACACAATTATTTAACTCTTTACAAAACATGAGCGCATGCAATATCTTGAAAACGATTGACCTACTCAAGTCACCGGTTCATTTGGTTACCCGATTCAACTGGTTCAACCAATGTGTCACTCCGGTTTTTCTACAAAAATAATCTTATTTCCAAAAAAAAAAAAAAATCGTATATATATCATGGCTATTGATATATTGAGAATAAAAATATATTTACCAAAAAGGTGACATGTAAATATAAAATTACGTCACAATTACATATATTTAACTTGTGTTATTTGAAAAAGAAGAAAAAAAAACCGGTTTGGATCTCGAGAACCAGGTAGCCTTAAACCCAGCAGGTCTAGCTGGGTTTCGAAAAAAAAAAAAAAAAACAGATTAATTTGACCATTTTTTTACCGCAATCGGTTGAACAGGTATCTGGTCGAGTCGGGTGTTAAAACAATGCTTATGCGCACCACCATATTATCAACAAAAAGAAAAATAAGGGAGACAACT
This sequence comes from Artemisia argyi, assembly GCA_030686995.1. NCBI lineage: Eukaryota > Viridiplantae > Streptophyta > Magnoliopsida > Asterales > Asteraceae > Artemisia > Artemisia argyi. The sequence goes on from JARVZY010000506.1 coordinate 46,780, forward strand.
GTGGTGGTGAGTATGCATTTAATAGCACAACTTGATAGTGAGAGGAAGACATTTTATGGTGAATTTTACCATTACACTTAGCCTTATGGCCGTAGAGTACCAGGCCCGGATATTAGCTTGTGCATAACTGCATAGGGCCTCACTTTTCGGAAGGGACCAAAATTTAAATCCATTAAACGTTTAAAGGGTCTTAAATATTGGGGGGAGAGTTAATTTGTATACCAAACATTTTTTGTATATAGAATGACTAATCTTCACCATCCATCTAAAAAAATCAATGGTAGAGATTAAAAACATTTTTATATTTCTCATATTTTTTATTATTTAAACATCTCATGAAATGATAATCGCTAGTCAAAACAAATTATACCGTCACGACCAGCATTTAATTATCTGTATATAGACGGGCATTCTGATATACTTTCGATAAACTTTTTTTTTTCATTTTTCCGTCGTTTTTTCTTTCCTTTTTCTTCGTATTTGAAAATAGCATGTGATTAAACACTAATTTGAATATTCTAATAGATTATAGTAGTTCGTTTATGAAAATCACATGTCATTGAGATCACGTGTGGGAAAAATCACATGTAATTAAGATAGGTGTTTGAAAAACACATGTGATTTTATTAAAAATATTCAAATTAGTGTTTAAACACATGTAATTTTT
>JARVZY010004219.1:0-24161 GCA_030686995.1 Artemisia argyi
TATATTATGATCTATTTGAACATTATATAAGTTATTATGCTTAGTTAAGCTTGGTACATTGGTTAGAAAATACTAAAAACCCTAAAGGTCTAGACATGCAAACCGTGAATCTAAATCAGAGGTAAAGATGGAATAAACTTATCTAATCAGTAACCATTGGACATAAACTAAAAATATTTGGTTGTAGGCCTATGTCTTACGGTCATTTTGACGTTTATTTCATCGAATAACTCATTACGATGATTAAACTAGAAATATTTTCATGAAACATGTCATAATCTGAGTACCAGATTTGTAACCTATGAAACTTGTTTTTCTGGACATAACCAATGGTTTCTCAAAACATAAAAAGTTTTAGATAACATCTCAACTTAAACGTGGCCGCAAACGGGGAATTAATTAGACTTGTAGAACTCTAGCTATCGCATTTTTCGTGGGACTGCTGTAACACTAGAAATTTCTGGACTGATTAATGTGAATAAATTGATAATTTAGCTACTACTATGTAATTTTTGATCAAGTAGGACCCACAAAACTTGTTAGTACAGATGAATACCTTTCCAGGAATATAAAGAACTTAAATTTTTGACTTACGGTTTACAAGTAACGGATTTTCTAAGATGTACAAATTATAAAAATGTTAACAGCTTTGACTTTTAAAGTATAAAGGATTCAAAAACTCATATGACTATATCTCTAAAACTTAATTTGAACACTTGATATAATAAAGAATTATGTACCAAGCGTAGGTAAGATAATAACTTATATATATATCTGAGTTAAATCAATGTTTATTTTCATCACTTGCTTGTTTCATATCACTTCCTTTGTTCAACTATCTTATTTTTTTATTATTATTATTTATGAAAGGAATTAAAGGTCTTGGGGTTTTGGACTAGATTACTAAACGAAGTGAAAACACAAATGAAATGAAAACAACAAAATGATATAAGATAACAAACAATTGGATAGGTGCAACTACTTAGGGACAATCTACCTAGGGTTAGGAGAAACTAATAAAAACTTAATTAATTGAAGTACGGGGAAGTACTTCTTAATTTAAGGTAATCATGACGTGGATAATTGAGGAAGACCTCCTATGGGTAAATTAAGACAAGGACCGGATAAGCTAACTTAGCCTAATATACTCACGCATAACAAAATTCCCAATTTAAATAAACCGAATCTCAGGCGTTAGAAGGATGATATCCTAGCGTGTGAACAAACCTAGATATGCAATTACTAGCATGAGTGTGACAACTAGCTTAGGTTCACTAAATGATCAATAGACAAACGTAGTTAAAACGGGTCTAGACTAATTGGATATATTCGGTTAATAATTTTTTTAAGTATTCTACTATATAGATTAGATCTAGGTGTCAGCTATGGTGATTGGGTCTTGGTTAGAAAACGATCTGCTAAAATTCCATATTTGTGAAATGTCATTGATATTGGTGTTGTGACTTTGTTCCACAACATCTTATATTTTCTCATTAAATGTTGTTGTTGTTTGTTTTATATTTTCAACAAATTTTAAAGCTAGTCGACTAACGAGCAAGCCTTGAGGCTAGTACTTCATGAAGCAAGTTATTCATATATTCAACATGGATACGAATTAAACAACAAGATACAATTACATAGAATAATTAAGGTGTCACAAGTAAATAACTCATCATAATCTAGGTATCATGCATTCTATGAGTTACTAACAAGATTAGCCAAGCATATTAACGAGAATCGCACAAAATAAACAAGGTAAATTTGATAATAGAAGGCATGATAAATCAAACTGAAAATTGTATTGATGTTCACTTGATTACAATGTAATAAAAAGCAAGAAAAACCTTCTCCAATGTTAGGAAAATTCACCCCAAAACTAACTCCCGAATATGACTTTTGATACATGAAAATAATGAAACCCTAGGCTTGTATATATAGGTTTCGGGGGTCAGACGACGATAGTGGGTACCCAGATGGCATCAGATTTCTATTAGGGTTTTAGGTTGGTTCATAAACCTATGGTTGGACAGCGTCTGGGGTCTTCTAAGACAATGTCACACCCGAGTGCGACGATTCTGGTCCCTTATGCAAAATACCAAGTTCTTTGGAATGGGCATCCCATTATACCATACTAGTTAATCTACCATTCTACTTAACTTTCCTACTTGCTACCCACTTAATTAGTCAACATTTCAACATGTGTTATGCACTACCAATCTTTTATTTATTTTTATTTTTTCTTTTTTCATAATTGATTGTTTTTTTCATTTTTCACAATTATAGAACTAAGAAAATATATAGGAATAGATTATAAGAAGAAATATCATTTTCTAACTATTATCAAAAAGTTATTTAAAAAAATTGAAGTTTCATATAAATATTTATTTCTCTTGCAAATACGTAATATTTTTTAGCTCTTTTGTATCTTTTTTGTAAAAAAATTATTGCAGAAGGATTTAGTAGAAATTTTGTGAACTGTGAAAAAACATCGCATAATATCCTTATAGCGACACTAAGGTTGCTATTTGTCATTAAAAGTTAGAATTGTTGTTGAAGTACCACTAAAAGTGAAAAAGAAAAGAAAAGAATAACAAAGTTCAATGGCCCAAAAGCACCCAAATATTCAAGAAAATGGGTATTTTGGTTAAACCAAATGTTTTTGACGTTTTGCGAAAAACATATAACGACCACCAAAGTTGCCTATTGTTTAGGCGTTTGATGTCCTCACAAAATGTCTGGAGTTCAAACTTCATGATATATATATATTCACTATTCTAAAAATGACTAACAGAAAAATGACTATTAGAAAAATTCTTAAATATTCAAACTTACAAAAAAGTCACCTAAAACAAGTTTTAATTTCAAGATTCTTGTACTTCTAACATTAGAAATACTCACACAATCATAAAGTTGCAAACTTTAACACTTTTAACACGATTTGAGACTATTCTAAAAATGAAGAACATAAAGTACGAATTTTGCAAACTTGTAAATTTTTTCAAAAAACTTGAAACTTTTTTGTGACAAATAATTTATAACACTAATTTGTAATAAAAAAAGGGCTAAAATCACAAATAAAATAAAATAAAATAAAAAGTTAGTTTTTTTTTGAAAAAATAATCGAATAAAAGTCTTTAAAAATCGTGACACACACAAACTCACCCACCCTTAAACCATTGTTAGGCGATTGATACCACTTGTAAGCAGGTAAATATATCAACTTTATCACACAAAATAGTTTTGGTGACTTGATATATGAAGTATGTTAGAGAGAGAAAGTAGAAAATGTAGAGAGAGAAAGAAGAGAGAATATTATCAGAGAAAAACACACTTACAAACTCAAGCGCACCACACAACTGAGTTTGTGGTGTCTTTTATACAAAAGAGAGAAATGCCTCATGGGCCTTAAGATGAGCTTGGTAATGGACTTTGTTTACATGGACATAAATAAATCTTACACTTAACATATGGAATATCAGATTAACTAAGTCCATAGCCCTTTTAACTAGAACTACTACGATACATTACAAAGTTACAAATACGAAAATGACCGTCACTTCTTTTTACATTTCTTTAATGCTAACAGGGTCACTGGTTTTTTAGAGCGTCATGCATGTTTAGTAGTTTAGGCAAATCAACTCTAAATCCTCCACAAAAACCATAACCCTTTATAAACACAAAAGCAAATCCACAACATCCGGGAAATAAAACTTGTTGGCTGAAGGACAACGGTGCCGATTAGGCAGAAAGTAAAGGTGGAAAGGGTCGAATAAGTTGTGTCACGAATAGGTTCATGTTGACCCACACATTCCAGCTCATAAGTCTCAACTTTGCGTCTCAAAGAATCCAAAACATTCCCACACTTCTTTGCAGATTCTTTCAGCGCCTTAAGTTTTTCTTCAACTTTTGGTATCTTGCTTTCAATACATTCCAGCTTGTATTTTGACTTTGCATAACTCTGTATATCTGTTTCCTATCCATAAAAAACCTAACCTTCATACCCAATAGTTGAAAAGCCTTTAAAATACTATCCCATGTTTCAAGCTCTTCCTTAGCAGTGGTGAGCTTGGTGTTCTTGATCCTAGCAGCTATGCTAACAGTCTCACCAATCATACATGCCACCAACTTAGGACACATGCCTTCAGGTAAGCCATCATGAAGAAATTGCTTCTTCTGAAAGCATAGCCTATAGTAGCTTGATCTGAGGTCATCTAAAAGCTCATTATCAATGCAGAGACCACCGTATATGATCTTGAAGTCAATGAATGTTTTTGCATCTTTGAATGCGAGGGGTTTAAGGGTTTAGAATATTATAAAACTCTTGAATCTCTAATGCGAGATGTTCTATGCTTCTTAGGACCACGGTTAAAGAAAGAGACTCTATGTGCTCACGTCTCTTTGATCCTGAAGTTGATACAACTCTTTTCATAAAAAATTATTTTCAACGAATTAATAAATGTAATGTAAGAAATTTTCTAACTATTATCAAAAATTTATTTAAATTTTTTTTCAAAGAATTCATAAAAAAACCGAATAAAAGGTGATATGTGGGAATTGCGCCCTCGCAACAGGTTTTACCTCTCAAGGGATCTCGAGAAGCTTACAACCGCCACCAGGCAGTGTACCTGATCGTTGTAGTATAGTATAGTGACAAGTACCGAAGGATTGATCGTTCAACTCAGGAATAGTGTCGCTAGGATTAGAAAGTGTTAGGAATACAATTATTCCTATAGAAGACTCGGTCACCTAACTGATGTAATAGCATTTAAAGTTAGCTCGTAGTTAGTTTATTAGTTAGTTAGATATTAGATTAGTCTAAGTATCATCGTGGAAGAAGGACGGGTCTTACCCACTGTATGCCTGATCCACAACCCGGGTGTGGGCGTTTTTATGTTTCTTTGTAGGAGTAGTATAAATACCCCTCTCCACATGTGGAGAGGGTTGGACCTTCATTCACAAGCTAATAGATTTCAAGTTTCTCTCAAGGCTCCCATCTATTTCTCTTACTAAAACTCTTCCACTTTTCTTTCTTTCTTTCTTAATTCGTACCAAACCACAAGAACCATACATGTTTGCGACTTGATTGATTCTCTTCAAATGGTATCAAGAGCCAAGGTTTCATCTTAGGGCCTTGGATATTCGGATTTGGTGTGGTTTTTGTGTAGCTTTTGTGAGTTAGAAGAGTTTTATTTAAAACATCCTTGTTTGATCCTTCTTGTGTTATTAGATGTGTTAGAGTTATACTTTTATGATCCTCGGTGTTACTACAACTTTGTGTTTCGGTTGGTTTTACGATCTCATAAGCTTATTTGAAGTTTAGATTGAGTTTTGGTCGTATTTCATTGTTGCGATTAGCTCCACTGTTCCATTGCTTCACTGCGATTTGCTCCTGATCTCTGTGGTTAGTTTGTCTGTGATTTAGTGGACTGCGTTTAGTTTAGCTTCTGTGGTTTAGTGGACTGCGTTTAGTTTCTGTTGTTTACTATGTGCTGTGGTTAGTGATTTGCGTGTAATCCATTTTTTGGTTTGTGTACTCTGCGGTTAGTTGCTACCTGCGGTTAACTCACCCTGTGATTACCTTTCTCTGTGATTACCTACCTTGCGGTTACCTTTCAATGCGATTTGCTCTCCTTGCGGTTATCACATATTGCGATTAGTGCATACAGTTGCGACTATCTCACATTATTTAGCAATTCACTAAGTGATGAGATTCATGTGATTGGGTTTTCAATTTGCAATTCGTGTATTGTTGTAACCTTAGTCGTTTCAATTGATCTAATTGTGATCTGACGTTGTGAGATAATCTTTACGACTTGACTAATCTCAATTGGTTATATTGCAACTGGACTTGTCACAACTTAATACTTGATGCAAACTGTGACACATCTGGTATCTCTCTTTTAGTTCAATCTGCTGAATATATCTTCCGGTTTCTTTTGTTGACTTTAGTAAAATCCGTAGAAAGAATCATTTCTCGGTTTAAGTCACTAAAGCTGTAAAATCCCATTTGAAGACTTTGAGATGTCGACAGTATCTGATGACATTCAAGCTGCTGGGTCCGACACCCGACCTCCAATGCTAGACAGAACTGATTATGAATCATGGGTGCAAAGAATCAGATTGTACTGCTTGGGTAAAGAAAATGGTGAGAACATTCTACGATCTATCGATGAAGGTCCTATGCAAATGGGTACAACCAGAGATGCTATCTCCACTGCTGAGGATGGCTCTGTTGTTCAGGGAATTGATAGACCACACACTTATAATGATCTCACTGACGTTGAAAAGAAGCGCTATGATGCTGACATTCGTGCCTCCAACATGAGAAGCATGCTGCTTATGATCGTCAACTAAGAGAGAAACTCAATCCAACAATCACCAGTGACTCACTTGCTTTCATGAGTAGTATGGGGCCAACTAATCAACCTGTGTCATCAATGGATCATGCATCGCTACAGTCATCAGCCGCCATGAATACTCATCTCGACTCAGGATACTCTCATACAGACAAGATGATTGACAATCTCTCCAATCAAGTTTCTCTACTGGTTCAACATTTCAGGGCTGCACTCCCATCTTCCAACAATTAACTCAAAACTTCCTCCAATCCACGAAATCAATCCATTGTGGAAGACGGAAAAATAATGGTGCAAAACGTTCAGGGAAGACAGAATGTCAATCAAAGAAATGTTGTGCGGGGTAACTTTCAGAACAGAGGTGCTAATGTGAATCAAGGACAAGGAAGGCAACAAAAATGCTACAACTGTGGGGGTTTAGGTCACCTTGCCAGAAACTGCACTCAACCAAAACGTCCTCAAAACTCAGATTACTTTAAGGACAAAATGTTGCTCATGCAAGCTCAAGAGAATGGAGTGGTACTTAATGAGGATGAATTGGCATTTCTTGTTGGGGATGATGGAAAAACATTTGATGATGAAGTGGATGAACATCCAGATCAGGATTTAGCTCTTAATGATCCAAACATCTTCCAAGCTGAAGATTGTGATGCTTTCGAATCAGATATTGATGATGAACCCACTGCTCAGACAATCTTCATGGCTAACTTATCATCTGTTGCCTCACCCACACAACAATCTGATCGATCCAAATCATCCATCATATCTAAGGTACTAAAATTATTTGATAAATGTGCTATTAATGATGAACAAAAGACCTTATATGATATACAACGAAATAATGTTTGTGAATCGAATGAGGCTGAATTGGAAACCATCAAAGTGTTCCCAACTGAGCAACATTCGGATCACGATAGTAATTCTGACGTATCTTGTGGAAAGTCTTCTGTTGTGTGTGATATTGATGTGACGCATGAGCAAACGATATGTAACGAGGTACAACAAACAAACGTTGTTGAATTAGATTCTGCAAATTTGGGGAATAGCAATATTGTCCCATATGTGAAGCACAACCTCGAATCTGTTGTACCAAGTGATATATCCTCTGCTGATGAAGAAATATGTGATTTAGATGAGTATACTGTTGTTGCACCAGATGACATCCTAACCACTAGGATTAATACTCTTAGGGATCAAGTTAGGTTCTATGAACAACGTGCTAAATTTGAGCTTACAGAACGTGAACAAAAAATGGAACTGCAAATGCATGCCTACATCACTGAACAAAATTTGAAGGAAATGGCCTTGAAATAAGAGATTAAATCTTTCCAAAAATCAACTTGAACGTGTTTTCAACGAAAAATAGGAAATTCAAGATAGTGTAACTCTCCTAAAAAATTAATTTCAACAAAAAGAAACTAAACTGTTAAACGAATTTTCCAACCTTAAGCAGTTGAAAAACAAACTTGAAAACAAGTTGTATGTTCTTGGCCAAACACCTCAAACAGCTCAAATGGTGGAAAAGCACATGAAACTGCGGGATAAGCATAGTGATAAGGATTTAGGGTTGCCTTAAACAAACTTCCTTAAGAGCGTTAGAGACTCTCAACCTGCCCTCTATGATGCTAAGGTTATGCTTACTCCCAATCATGATCCCCCAAATAGTTCGTCCGATAAAGAATTGGATGAACTTGACTCTGCCAATAGAGAGAGATTTGATAAAAAAAAAAATGAAGGATCCAAAGTGCATCAAACACAGAGTCATTGTTAAACCCCATGATTATTATGAACAAAACCGAGTGACTGTTTTTGCACCTCAAACTAAGTTAACACCAGAACAGGTATTTTGGCCCTTAGATATCGAGAAAATAAAAGCTGAGGAAATTAAGGCCAAAACATCCCTAAAGTTAGCTACCCGAACGGTGTATCCCCCCAATACACAGATGCACTTAGTTCAGTTGTCCCTTCCCACGCAGTGTAAAACTCTTATTAGCATTTATGTCCTGTGTCAAATGTTTACTGATTTTGAGAAAACATGAAAAAAGAGAATCACGCCAACGGGAATTACTGAGGGTGAAAGGGGATTTGAGTTAACCAAAGAGTGTTACTTAACTGAAGTCATTCCATTTTTTAAACAAATCAAAGAACATTTTGAGGGTTTACAACAATCCCTTAATGTTGAGCTTAAAGAAATGAAAGAAGTGTTTAAAGATGTGGAAAACGAGTGTAAACAAAAAGCTATAGATCTCCAGCACAGTGAAATTGCCAGAAAAAATATTCTCATCATGAATGATAACTTGATTGCTAAATGTATTACACAAGATGTGTTTTACACTGCTATAGAGTCTTCTCTTAATGCTTGTCAATTTCATGAAATGTCTATTGCTTTGAAAAACCTTCACAATCGTGTTGTTGAGCTTGAGGGGGAGAATTTGAAATTGCTTGAAAAAATTCAAAATGATGATAATGACAACATGGTCAAGCATCTTTCTAAACTAGAAGTTGAGAATCTTAATTTACAATTAAAATATCAACATTTAGAAGAAAAAATTAAAATTTCAAAGGCCAAGACATCTTCTGATGCTCCAGAAATTGATGCATATTTTGAATTAGCAAAAAGGGATGAAAAATTCAAGCTCACACGAATACGAATAGATTATTGAGGGCTCAAATTGCCTAATTGAAGTCTCCCATGAATGCTGTGATCAACTCCCATAAACCAATGTCTGCAGATTCTCATAATTTTCAACTTCAAAACACAATCAACTCACTTAAACATGAAAATGATTGTTTTCAAGTTGAAAATTCTAAAGTTAAACAACATTACAAAGAGTTATATGATTCTATCAAGATCACTCGTGAGAAAAACAATGAAAAAATAACTTCTTTGCTTAATGAAATTGAGAATCTAAAGACAAAAGTGAAAGGGAAAATGCCGTTGAATGTAAGTGACAATATCAATTCTGTGGTTTGTAATTGTAAAAAATATGCATGTGAGGCTGTTTTTATTCCTTTTCCCCTTAAGAACAATGAGCTAGTCCATAGTGATTATCTTAGACATCTTAAGAACTGCCTTGACATGACCCGTGAAACCATAGAAGAAGATAGAACGGTAAGGTCATCTAATAACACCCTATCGGATATTTGCTTTCTTTCCAAGAGGTCACAAGAGTTGTTAGAATATGCCATAGGTACATGTCCCAAGATTCCCAACATGTGTGATAAAATTGGCACATCCTCATCTAGGAATTTGAAGAAGCATGTTACTTTTGATAAACCCTTGGCCAGTTCTGTGCATAACACATCACCACCTAGAAACCAAACAACTTTGCAACAATCTAATGTTCCCATCGTAAATTCTACAAGAGTAATCAATGTCACTAAAGCTAGCGGGTCAAAGCCTAAAGGCAACACAAGGAATGATAGGACTTCGCCTGCTAAGTATGATCAAGGGAAGAAAGTAGAAGACCACCTTAGGAACAATAAGATTGATTTGAATGAAAAGAATCGTGTTGATTCTAGTATTTGCGTTAAGCGTACTGTAATTAATTCGAATTCTAATGCGACTTGCAAAACTTGTAATGAATGTTTGATTTCTGGTAATCATGATGAATGTGTTGTGTCATTTTTGCAATCATCTTATAAATCCCCTGTTATATCTGTTAAGGATAAAAATACTTGGAGAGCTAGAGGAAAAGTTTTTAACAGTGTAGGATATCAGTGGAAACCTATGGGAAGAAAATTCACTCTAGGAAACTAGTGTCCATTGACTTACATACCAGACCCTAAGTCGTTAGAGGTTAAGAGATGGAAGGCTACTGGTTAAAGATTCCCTTTAGTGACCCAATGCCTTGATAGTAAGACAACAGTTTCCACTGGTATCGGTTCATCTGTAAGAACAAATGAAAATACTGATCATGAATCTCTTAAGTATGCATGTGCTAACCTATTGGATCCCAATTACACTTGGGGATCCATGTTTTTCAGTTATCCATATCTGTCTGGTTTCAAATGCAGGTCGTACAAATCGTCCTGTGGTATTTGGACTCAGGCTGCTCAAAACAAATGACTCGGGATCGCTCTCGGCTCAGAAATTTCGTGAAAAAGTTTATCGGGAAAGTTAGATTCGATAACGACCACTTTGGAGCTATTATGAGGTATGGTGATTATGTGTTTGGTGATAGCGTGATTTCAAGAGTTTACTATGTGGAAGGACTTGGGCAAAACTTATTCTCTGTTGGACAATTCTGTGATTCTGATCTCGAAGTGGCCTTCAAAAAACACACATGTTTCGTTAGAGAACTGGACGGAGTAGATCTCCTTAAAGGAAGTCGTGGTAAAAATCTGTATACCATCTCTATTGAAGACATGATGCGGTCCTCTCCCATTTGCTTACTTTCTAAGGGCTCAAAAAGCAAATCATGGTTATGGCATCGACGTTTGAACCACTTGAACTTCGGCACCATAAACGAGCTCTCTCGCAAAGATCTTGTTTGAGGCATGCCCAGACTGATGTATGAAAAGGATCATCTTTGCTCATCATGTCAACTGGGTAAAAGCAAGAAACAAACTCATAAACCAAAATCCACCAACTCCAACACCGAAGTACTCTATACCCTTCACATGGATCTGTGTGGACCCATGAGAGTGCAAAGCTTCAATGGGAAAAGATATATTCTTGTTATTGTGGATGACTATTCAAGATTCAAATGGGTGAAATTTTAAGATCCAAGGATGAAACTCCCGATATCATCATCAAGATCATCAAGCAGTTGCAAGTTAGACTCAACAAAACTATTAGAATCATCTGCACAGACAATGGAACTGAGTTTGTTAACCAACATCTCACCAAATTCTATGAAAGTGTCGGCATCAGTCATCAGAAGAGCATTCCTCGAACTCCTCAACAAAATGGAGTCGTTGAAAGAAGGAATCGTACACTAGTTGAAGCAGCTCGCACTATGCTGATATTCTCAAAAACACCTATGTTTCTATGGGCCGAAGCCATTGCTACTGCTTGTTACACTCAAAATCGATCATTAATTCATCCTCTCTACAACAAGACACCGTATGAGCTGGTGCATCTCAAAAAGCCTGATCTCTCATTTCTTCGTGTATTTGGTGCCCTGTGCTACCCAACTAACGACAGTGAAGACTTAGGGAAGCTCAAAGCTAAAGCTGATATTGGGTTATTCGTCGGTTATGCAGCAGATCGAAAAGGGTACCGAATCTACAACAAAAGAACCCGACAAATCATGGAAACAATCCATGTCACGTTTGATGAGCTGACTGAGCATACGGCTTCAGAACACACCATTTCTGGACCCTCACAAAACCTTTTATCTCCTGGACCAATAAGTTCGGGACTTGTACAGAACTCCAATCATGTCACTCCTTATGTTCCTCCCTCGAGTGAAGACTTGAAAAGGTTATTTTATCCCATGTTTGATGAGTATTTTGAGTCACAGCCACCTCATGAACCGGTACAGCCAGCTATTGAACCTAATATTATGGCTAGAAATTCACCACATGATACAAATGGTCCTTCAGTCTCCATCTCGCTTGATCCAGAGGCACCAGAATGCAGCAACACTCAAATTGAATCAAACATACAATCGTCTTCTGAACATCAAGGAGTTACTTCTGATAACACATGGGAAGTCAATACTTTTGCATCACCTGAGGAAGAACCATTTGAAAATGTATTTGCACTAGAATCCTCCAATGAAGCATCTTCCTCAGAAAATTCAAATAATGCAATACCAGTACACTATCCTCAACCTCATGAACATCTCAGAAAATGGACAAATGATCACCCTATTGACAACATCATAGGAAACCCCTCAAGACCTGTATCCACCAGACAACAACTTGCCACTGATGCCTTGTGGTGTTTCTTCAACTCAGTCTTATCTAAAGTCGAGCCCAAAGACTTCAAAGACACCCTTACAAAGGTGTCTTGGTTCACAACAATGCAAGAAGAAATCCATGAGTTTGATCGTCTTGATGTATGGGAATTAATACCACCACCTGAATGTGCGATGATCATTGCTCTTAAATGGATTTTCAAAGTTAAGCTTGATGAGCATGGGGATGTGTTGAAAAATAAGGCTCGATTATTTGCAAAAGGACACAGTCAACGAGAGGGTATTGACTTTGAAGAATCGTTTGCACCAGTCGCTCGTATCGAGGCCATTAGAATCTTTCTTGCCAATGCTGCCAGCAGTAACATGATTGTTTATCAAATGGATTCCAAGACCGCCTTCTTGAACGGGGACTTAAAAGAGGTGGTTTATGTTTCTCAACCTGAAGGATTTGTGGACCCAGAAAGACCAAATCATGTATATCGCTTAAAGAAGGCACTCTATGGTCTCAAACAGGCTCCTAGAGCTTGGTACGACACGCTTTTCAAGTTTCTTCTTGCAAATCGATTTACCAAGGGTGTAGTTGATCCTACCTTGTTCACTAGAAAGACTGGGAACAACCTCCTTCACGTTCAAATCTATGTTGATGATATTATCTTCGCTTCATCTGATTCCAAGGAATGTGATCGCTTTGCTTCAGAAATGAGTTCCCAGTTTCAAATGTCTATGATAGGACAAATGTCTTTCTTCTTGGGGTTACAAGTTTCACAGAACCCGAGAGGCATCTTTATTAATCAAGCCAAGTATGCTAGTGATATTCTCAAGAAGTTTGGCTTTGATTCAAGTGACACCGTTGATACTCCCATGGTTGAAAGATCCAAACTCGACGACGACTCAACTGGTGTAACAGTTGATCAAACCAAACACAGAAGCATGATTGGATCTCTCATGTACCTTACAGCAAGTAGGCCAGACCTTCTCTTCGCCGTATGCATGTGCGCCAGATATCAATCCAAGCCCACTAAAAAGCACTTGGAAGCTATCAAGAGAAGCTTCAGATATCTCCAAGGGACAATCCACATGGGTCTCTGGTATCCTAAAGACAATGCAATGGCTCTCACGGCCTACTCAGATGTTGATCATGCGGGTGTCAAGATACTTGCAGAAGTACTTCCGGAGGTGCTCAATTCTTGGGTGAGAAACTTGTCAGCTGGTCCTCTAAAAAGCAGATGTGCACTTCAATATCATCCACCGAAGCAGAATATATAGCCATGTCCTCATGTTGTGCTCAAATTTTGTGGATGAGATCACAATTATCAGATTATAGGTATGATTTCAACAAAATCCTAATGTATTGTGATAACAAAAGTGCCATCGCCCTATGTTGCAACAATGTCCAGCACTCCAGAGCCAAGCATATAGACATTCGTCATCACTTCATCAAAGAACAAGTGGAGAAAGGGATAGTGGAACTCTACTTTGTGAGAACGGAGTTTCAGCTGGCTGACATATTCACAAAGGCTCTTTCACGGGAAATATTTCAGTTCATTCTCCCACGTCTTGGAATGAAGAGCCTTACTCCAGAAACTCTTAAGTCTCTCCAAGAAGAGAATGATGATTGAAGGATTGGCTTCACATATCGTTTGTACATAAAATACATCAAAAAGAAAATAGAAAAATATAAAATTTATAAAATCCATAAAAATACGAAAAATCACAAAAATCCAAAAATATTCTTCTCACGACATGTCTCTTGTGTAATCAATATTATGTACGTTTCTAGAAATGTCATTCAATAATGACACGGATTCTTACATATGCTTGAGCAAGAGTTTTTCTCTTTCAAATAATGGTTTTCTAAAACATGTCGTTTCTCAAAATATTCTTCAAAACTATGGCTTACAGTCATTTCAGGCTGTAACCCGGACTTCAAAATCATGGCTTACAGTCATTTCAAGCTGTAATCCGGACTTCAAAATTATGGCTTGCTATTACTTCAGATAACAACCCGTTTTTCACAATGGGGAAAACTCGTCGCCAAAAAGACGGTTGTTCCTTGTACCGGGTGATGTTTACCTGGGCATGGATTACTTTATATCCATGTTTCTTCAGAATAATGTACGCATCAGTGCATTATTTCCTGATAAAGAAGAGAAGTCTTCTTTTTATCACAAATACTTTCCTTTTATGATTCTTCCGGAAAGTATTTGTACAAAACTTGGTGGTACCATGAGATTTTGATTGCAAATCAAATTGAACTCAAAATTTTGATAAAAATTTTCACTCAATCAATGACATCATTTATTTTAAGCTTTAACATCTGTCATTGATTGAGGGGGAGAGTGATTTCTCAAAATTTTATGTATCATCAAACTCTCCACACTTTGTACATAAACCTTTCAACAAAATGATTTGTGATGGTTATGTGTCAAAATGAGAACCTTTTCAAAGAGTTTTCGTTAAAACGTCAAATCTTTTGTAAACTCATCAAATCTGACACATAACAACCTCCCTCACAGGTTGAGGGGGAGCAAGAAAAAGGTTCCTTTTATCAGAAAATATTAAAATTGACCGCATTTCTCTCCCAAGCATTTTCTACCTTATTTAAATCAATTGAGATCAAAAATCTCGAAAGATTTGATATTTTTGATCGGGGGAGAGAATGTGATTTAAATATGAAAGATGATAATCAAATGTGATCTTTTGGACTCAATAATAGGCTCCCACATATGTGCTAAACACTTTCGAATATCGATGCACATATTGAGGGGGAGCAAAAGCCGTTTGTGGAAGTAATACCAAAGACCGACCATTTATCTTTATGCATGGAGTTATAAGGTTGGTTAAGGTTAGGTATGAATTCCCATGATCCACCAAAACCGGAAGGATCTTCCCAGGGACTATCCACTAGATAGATTAGAAGTCCTTAGGAATGATTGAAAAAAAGGAGAAAAGTGAGAAAGGGAAGAGTGCGGACTGAGATAGAGCTAGGACTGGAACAAACCCAACAAGGTTCTAGTGGTGAAGTCTCGGTAAGCACTGAAGGGGTTGAAGAATTAAAAAGAATTGAAATGAAAAAGGGTGAAAAGAAATAGCCCTCCAATTATTCAACCTTAGGGCAGAAACCGGGTTCAATTCATAATCTATTGGCGGTTACTAAGGTAACACCGGTATTGAAGACAAGACGTCATGGACCCAGTGACGCACTACACTAAACTTCCCAACCACTCAAATTCTCTTAAAAGAGCTTGTTTCATTCTCACGGGGAACCCTGTGCAACGTATCGACCGCTCATTGAGAGCTAGGTTGATACCTAAACAGGAGACGCCTCCCCAGTCTCCAGGAGCGGATCAAAATGCACTATTGAGTCTAGAGCCAAAGAGATCATCCATAAATCTCGTTAGGACATAACTCCAATACGCTTACTGTTTCACACAATGTGGAAAGTAAGATAAAATATTTAGAGTCCTACGCATTATCCTTGCGGTATTGCCAGAACATCCGAGTGATATGAAAATATTCACAATAACGATGGAAATCCTTCTAGAGTGAACATCTCTCAAGCTCTTGGTAGGTGACATGTGAGATCCATCTTGGATCAATGATCAAGTGACAACTGGAAAGCAACAATGGTGCAATTCAACATTGAATCAAACTTGTTCCAGGATATGGATTGACAGATACTTTTGCAAAAACCTTTCAATGTGCTCACAAACTAACTTTCGAGCACATTGATTGTGTAAAATCTTTCAAACAAAAGTATTTTTGATGAAAATGTGATTCAAAGTATAAAACTCTCGTCGTGTCTCAAAATGTTTATTGTTTGACATGCGAGTGATTTCTATAAATCAATTTCTCATCAATCAATGAATATAAATTCACCGATTCACTCTATCGTGCTTTCTGCTTTGAGACGTTCCGGTATGAGAACATGCTTAGCATGAAGATTCCGAAGTGGATTCTTTGGAAAATTCATTACTACAAGCTGGAAATTCCTGTCAAGGATAGTCCTCTTTAAAAGAGACCCTATCTGATCACAGGTCGGTTTTCACAAAACCGGAGGGTAGTCTGTCCTTGCAGAACGAATGACAAAGCCATATTCGTTCTCTGTCTTTATTGCTAACTGTTTTATTTCAGGGACACATATAAAGACGGCGTTGATGACTCCTATTTCCAGCTGAATCGGGTCAATCCATCACTCATGCTCACACATCCTCCTCACTATCAACGACGATGAGAGACTTGCTACAACAAATGTTAAGAGACTACCAACAACGTTTCCGCAACTCGGATGAAAAAGTCTCCTGATCCACAAATCTGATGTAAAGTCTCCAGATCCAGAAGGGTGTGAGCATGATGGTCCTTAACTCACTACATCACATGAAGGCGATACTACTATGGATGGGCTTGGAGATTTACTTTGGCTGATGATCTCAAAGAAGCTCACAGATCACACATCACAAAGGAATCCAAAATCACAAGTTCATTTGCTTGAAGTACAAAGTGTGCGGAAAAGTAAAGAATCAGAACCTACGAGCTACATGATTAAAGAATGCTTGAAGATCAAAGAACTTAATTTCCAAGGTGACCTCGCTTAGGGGGAGATTGTTAGGAATACAATTATTCCTATAGAAGACTCGGTCACCTAACTGATGTAATAGCATTTAAAGTTAGCTTGTAGTTAGTTTATTAGTTAGTTAGATATTAGATTAGTCTAAGTATCATCGTGGAAGAAGGACGGGTCTTACCCACTGTATGCCTGATCCACTGCCCGGGTGTGGGCTATTTTATGTTTCTTTGTAGGAGTAGTATAAATACCCCTCTCCAGATGTGGAGAGGGTTGGACCGTCATTCACAAGTTAATAGATTTCAAGTTTCTCTCAAGGCTCCCATCTATTTCTCTCACTAAAACTCTTCCACTTTTGTTTCTTTCTTTCTTAATTCGTACCAAACCACAAGAACCATACATGTTTGTGACTTGATTGATTCTCTTCAGAAAGCCTACTAAACTAGGTCTAGAGGTGAGGGATGATTCTTTTTGTATTTTTATATTTTTAATGAAAGCAAGTAAAATCTCGGTTTTTGAAGGAGTGGGCGGAATTAGTTGCTAGCCAACTAACCCAAATAACTAAAGATGCAATCAAAATAAAATACAAGAAATGAAAATTAAACTATTATACTAATGTGGTGGAAACAATAATGAGGAAAGTTGTGTTTACTTAGATTTCACTACTCCCTAGATATCTTTTACAGGTTGATTAGCTTGTTACAATTGCATGGATGATGGGTCACATTCCTTAATACTAGTCATAGGGCCGTGTACAATATTCCCTAACTCTATAAGATTCTACTTCACTCCTATGTCGAGCCATTAGAAGCTCCTAACATAGGATCATTAGAATTCTCTTACGCATTAAATACAACCAAAAATCGTAGTACACCTCCGATCATGTTTCTTAAGACGTTCAAGCAAGTTACCAATGGAAATCTGCAGTTTTCTTAAGCCTAACATTGAATACAATCATCCGTAACAATTATAAACAAACAATCAACCCATAATCAACATATAGGTTTCACTACATGTAAGTAAACACAATGAAAATCTAGCCTAGCATGTTAAAGAGAAGACAAGCGTAAGATATAATCACACAACACATAGACATATTGAATGATTTAAATGAGTACTTATCTTTAATTGAACATGGAAGAATCAAGGGGTTGAAACCATTGAAAAGCTGATAAAATTCGTCTAGGGTTTATTCCCTCAAAGTTGCACACTAATGAATGAAAATTGGAAAACTATATATAGAGTTTACACCGTGACGGCATCATGTATTAACTTGTGACGCCGTCAACTAGCCGCCATGATAAAATTCGTATTGACTAGATCCATTTGTGATGCCGACATGTAGGAAATCACTCTGGGCCGTCACTAGTATTTGGACCCTGACGGCCTTGGTGACGCTGTCAGGCCAATAAGCTTGAAAACTCTCTGGGCCGTCACGTTATAAGTTCCACATCCACCTCTTTTGTAACTCTTGACGCCGTCACGTGTAAAAGCTTGACGTCGTCAGGTACTGTTCCAGCAAGGAAATTTGAGACTTAGCCGTTTTCTTCACTTTTATGCTCCAAAAACGTCCAAAATGCTTCCTTTTCCAGATTTCTCTCCAAAAGTACCTAAAATGACAAAAGGAACGATTTAGGGCAATAATTGATCAAATAATCTCGAATTCGGGCTTAAATGACCCCTTAAAAGCGGTACATTTTTTGCGTCATCAAATACCCTTACACTTGAGATTTGCTTGTCTTTAAGCAAATGCGCTTTTATTCTAATCAAAATACAAGTTAGGGGTCATTTAACACTAATATAAAAGTAATTACAACAAATAATCGTTCCACTAAAAACCAAAAGCAAGCACGGAGGTCATACACTAGCACCTCACAAATAGTGTTATAGGACCATAGATCTACCTTTATCACCTTTGAATATGATGTTAGAGAGAGATAGAAGAGCTAGAGAGAGAAAGTAGAGAGAGAGTTGGAGAGCACTATGTGTAAAATAAACCTTGAATAACATGAACTCCCACCCTTCCTAACAAGCTTAGGAGGGTATTTATACTTTTTACATTAGCCTCCATGGGCCTTCTTTTGGGCCAAGCCATTAAGGCTTTTACATAACCTTAATAAGCTAGCATTTTACTAACTATTACATGAATATATTTAACTAACTATTTGACTCAATAATGATCGTCACTTTTAATCCTAACAATCTCCCCCAAAGGGACGATCATTGAGATCTCTCTTTGATTACATAAATGATCAACACTTCTAATGCTAACAATCTCCCCCTAAGGGTGATCATTGAGATCTCTCTTTTGTGACCTTGATCTTTGATCTTTGAAGCTTGTTCTCTTTTAACTTTGAGTCTTGTTGTGTAATAGTTTTGCTAGTTTCTTTGTTCCAATCATGCTTTGTGATCTTTCTTGCCTTTGATCAACATCTTTACTCTGTTGTCTTTACGTCTTTTCCAACATGCTCATACTTTGTTTGACTTTGAATCTTTGAGAAGTTCTCATTTCTTTTACTTTAATCTTTGTTTCTTTAGTTTGTAGATTCTTTGACTTTGACTTAGAAATGTTCTGAACTTTGCTTTGCTTTGATCTTTGAAGAGAGCTTTGTAGGGTATGAGCATGTGGATTTTTGAGTGATGGTAACGGTCTTTCTCCAAGGAACATTCATGAGTACCTGCATAAAACAGTTAGCAATAAAGTATCCGGTACTTACAGGTTCGGAATTAGAGATTGTCAACAGCATAGTGTGAAGACTCCTTCTAACCCTTACGAAGGCCGTTCCTGAATCAGATACCCCTGAAAGGGCTTACTAGATCCACCGAAGTATATCAATGATTTAGGTGAGTTGTTGGAGATCACCCCACAACTGTAGACCGATTGAGACATAGTAACTATCATGATAGATAAGGCAAGATCCGTAGATCTCATAAAGACTCTTACAACTTGTGTCCTTTTTGGCGAACACAAGTGTATTCATAGGAAAGTGTATCCTAAGAGATCTTTTAAAGAATCTCATGGCTCTAGACTCGATAAGTGCATAATTTGGTTATCCTATGCGGTGACTAGGGAGGGGTCTCCTGCTTCAATATCAACCATCTCTAAGAGATAAGTTGATAGATTACACTGGTTCCCCGTGACAATGAAACAAGCTCTTTTGAGAGAATATGAGTAGCTAGAAGGTTTAGTGCAGTGCGTCATTGGGTCCATGACGTCTTTATGTTCAATACCGGCGTCACCTTGGTAACAACTAGTAGCATATGAATTGAACCCGGTGTTTGCCTTAAGGTTGAACATATGGAGGGCTATTTCTTTTCACCCTTTAATTTGCTTTTCTTTTTAATTCTTCAACCCCTTCTTTCTCCTTTGATTCTTTTCTCCTTTTTTCAAATCATACCTAAGGACTTCTAATTCTAATCTATTGGAATTGTCCTTGGGTAGATCCCTCCGGCTTTGGCGGATCATAGGATGGTTTTTCCTAACCTTAGTCACCTTGTAACTTCATGACTATCCTATTGTTGCCATCAAACCGTTTGTGAAAATCTCTCAAAGTGTTTACGATAATAAAACATACTTTTTTAACACTTCGAGAGTTTTTCATTTCATTTGAAGGACTCCCCCTTCACATGTGCTCATGGGCTTTTAAGAAATTTGCACATGCGTGAGGAGTTTGCACTTTTGAATTGATTCACTCTCAATGAACACAACCGATTCGAGACACGCTTACATCACTAGTTAGACTAGCTTGAAGTTATTACCCGGCCTGGTCAAGTCCACAGAAAGTTTCTCGAAATGGTACATTTCTACTAAGACAAATCCTTTTTGAGACACGCTTACGTGGCTAGTTAAAGAGTTCCATTGTCAGCTTTTAGGTGACAAGTAGCTCTAGTAACTAACTTGATGTTATTACCCGTCGAGGATAAGTCTTTTCGATTAGTAACTTTTGTTGTTTCGTTAATTCTTGGGTACTTTTTGAGTCGAGCTCTTTTGAGATTCAAGACGATCACATTTCTCCCCCTCAAAAATAACATATCCATGGTATTTTTGATACCGATTGATTAAAACCTTTGTTTTTGGATAGCTTATGGGAGAAACGGATGTTTGTTAATTCCGTATATGTTTCCTTTAAGCATGATCATTTGGAACATCATTTTATTACTCCCCTTCAAAAATAGAACATTTTGAGTAAGTTTAAGCTTTTAAGGATTTGAGGGAATAATATCTTGAGCTACTTCATGAAAAGTTTTGAAAACCTTTTGATACATTATTCAAAATTTTGCTCAAAAATTAAGAAGACTTTGATAAGCTTGTTCGAGAGAAGTCTTCTTTTTAGGATTGTTGCACAGAAATGTACAACAGGGTCCTTTCTTTGAAAATCACGGGTTATACACTATTATGTGTGCATAAGCCATAATGTTTTTAGGATAAGTGCTCAAAAATTATTTAAAACCTTTGTTTTGATTTAAGCACTTTCCTTTCTTTGAAGAACGAGTCCTTAGCTGAAATACTAAGAAGTCATAATGTTTTTGGAATAGACAACAACTTTTGGAACCTATTTAAGCACAGCGCCAACGGGTTTACCATATTTTGAAATCCATTTGAAAGTTGTGTCAATCCGAGACAAAGAAGTTGAATTCCAACGAGGACTGAAAACCGGTGTTTCATTTTGAAATAAAGCTCGTGGAATCAACGGTGATTTAAAACTCTTTTGCTTTTGAAAGTTGTTTGAGAAACTCGGTGTCTCTCTTGGAGTTTTAAAACTTGAAGAAGAAGTTTTCCATCCATTGTTGAAACTCGGCGTTTCATTTCGAAAATTTGTTTTTGAGATGAATGGAAACCTTCCAGAATTAGGATTTTTCCAAGCATAGCTATTCCTTTGTTGTAGCGGAAGCATTTCAGAGTATGGATATTTCAAATGTTTTGAACAGCTTTGCTTTGGTTTCCACACTGGCTTTACCGGAGTAAAACGAGAGTATGGAGTTTGAAAACCTTGATTCTTTTCTTTATGAGCACTTGCTTTTGAAACCTTTTGAGGAGTAAATGTTTTAGAAAGATTTGGTCTCTTTGAAAACTTCCTTCCCTTTTGCAAAGAATAGGTGGTAAATTGAGAAACCCTTTTTGAAAATGGTTTTGAAGATTCACCCGTGTAAAGCTTTTCTGAAACACTTACTTGTGGTTTAGAGTCGTTTGAAACTTGAGATTTTCCTTTTGACAGGTTAAGAACATCAAACTTTGCTTTTAAGGCATTGTATGAAGTTCTCAAATCATTATATTCTTTTTGAAGAGAAAGATGATCTGATGATTCCAGTTTTCCTTGCAAAGAAGCATTTTGATTTTCAAGATGTACAAAATATTTTTCATATTTGTCTGTTTCGATTGAAAAATCATTTTTGGCATCACCAAAATCCTTGGTTTGTTGTGCAATCGTTTTTTCCAATTCAACAATTTTCTTTTGAAGCACAGATTTTTCTTTTTCAAAAAGATGATTTGGTGTGATCTGAGAGTCAGATTTGTTTGAAGTTTGATTCTGAACTCTTGACCGTTTGATTGAATCAAACAAGTTTTTGTAAGTCTGTTTCAAATGCTCATTTTCTTTTTGTAATGATGCCACAGCATGTTCCAATTCAAGATTTTTTGTATCAAGTTCGTCAAAATCAAACTTGATATTGGTATCATCACAATTTTCTTCAAAAATCTTTTCTTTTTCTTTAAGCACTGATGTCAAAGAGTTTTTAGAAGACATTTTCTCATTTTGCTCTTGCAGTTTTAGTTGGAAAGAGATACTTTGTGCTTCGAGTTTTGCAAGATGTTTCTCAAACTGAGCAGTTCTTTTTGACAGTTCTTCTTTGACATCAGCTGCTTCTTTTGAAAGCTCGGTGATTTTCTTTTTGAGAAAAAGATTTTTAGATTTCAAAGAAGATGTTTGTTCAAAATGCACATTCTCATACTCATGGCTGACAGATGCTGACTTGAACGACTCTATTTGATTTGTGAAAAATTCTTTTTGAATGTCTAGAATTAAGCATTTTTCATCAAATTCGTCTTCAAGAGAGTGAACGTACTTTAGATCTTCTCTCATTTCAGTTAGAAGATGTTTTTCAAAGTACTCAAAACATAAGTTGATATCTTTCACACGAGGTTCAATTTCCTCTTTCAAAATCTTTTTGACTTCTAACTTAAGGCGTACATCTGATGAAACGGGATTAGAGAAAACGTTGTTTGTGATGTTTTCTTGCTTAAACCAAATGACCTTTAACGTTTGCTCAATGTGATGTTTAAGACTACAAAATTGTTTCCTTGCTCTATTTTGCCATAACTTAGCATCATAAGTAGCAAGTTGAGCTTCTTTGAAAAATCTTTTCACATTTGTTTCTTTTCTTTTGAAAGGTTCTTTTGGTATATCTGTCAATTGTAGACAACCATACACAAAGTCGTGGTACGAGAGTGGGTTTTTTGTTTGTTTTACTTTCAAACATTTTTCCTCCTCAGATTTTAAAATATCTTGAGACTCAAACAAAAGATCATCTGACAATTCTTTTCCCATATTATTAGCGTTATACAAAATAGGTGTCAACTTTTGCACTTTGTTTAAAAAACAAGGTTTTTCATTTTCCACATTAGCATTATTCACAAAACCAATCCCAGATGTTTGTTTCTCAACCTCCTCATCTTTAGTAGGCAACATGTTGATAGTCTGAGAAGTCTGTCCCAATTTTCGAAGTTTGTTTTCAATATCGTTAGTTCGTTTAAAAAACTCTTGGTTTTCTTTCTCAAGTTTTGTGTTTACAATCTCAAAATTTGATGTGGTTTTCTGAAGCTTTGAATTTTCACTTTTTAAATCATTGTTCTCTCTTAAAAGCGCTTTAACCATTCTGTTGTTAACAACCATTTGAGCATCCAGATTTTGAATGGAACATTTTTCACGAAGAACAGCTTCTCTATAACCAACTTCAAGTGCTTCATTTCTTTTTAAAAGTGGTTTGACAGACTCTCCATACATTTCAAACTTTTGAGCTTGAGATTTAAGGTTTGAGTTTTCAAATTCAAGTTCAGCTTTTCTTTTTGTTACATTTTGAAAACCTTTTTCCATTTCTTTAAATCTCTCAAGCTCTTTTGTCAATAAGACATTCGTTTGGTTAGCTTTACGATTGTCCTCTTTGCACTTTTCAAGTTCATGTTTGAAATTATTGATTAATGAAGCAAATTAGGCACGATCTTGTTCATAAGAAGATCCATCCTGGGCAGGCTCACTTCTATTAGGATGCATATCTGGAGTAGCAAAAGTGACATTACTATCATTTTGTTCCACCACATATGTGCCACGAATAGACTCAGGATGCTCAGGATGTGTCTGATCATGAACAAACATATTC
>JARVZY010004220.1:0-24208 GCA_030686995.1 Artemisia argyi
CACAATTTAAGAAATGGGAAGAAATTCTTAGAGCCAATGTTATATGTTCCATAGGAAATAGAGATCATGTCAACACATGTCTTAGCTACATGCTCTATAGCATTTCCACCGGTCAACCTTTTAACTTAGCCTATTACCTTGCCAAAAGAATGGCCGACATACCCTTGGTAGGAACAACCGCTCTTCCTTATGGAATGCTTCTCACCCGCCTCTTTAAAGCAATCTCACCCATTCCTCCTAACGATAAGGGAATGTGCCCTGACTATTCTCTCCTTTCTCACATTTTCGTCCCTCTAAGTGATAAACGAGTCTTCAAAGCTAAGGGCAAACACACTCGCTCACCTTCATCATCATCATCCGACATGAGCGAGGACAATAATCTTCCTAACTCTAAGTTACCTCCTTTAGACTACCTTCAAGAACTCTCCGTCATTAAGAATGCATCCTGTTGGCATGAATATTACGATATTTAATCTAAACATCCTCTTCATGTTTTGATGATGACAAAAATGTAAGTTACAACATATAACGTAAAGTGCTTAAGTTACTTGTGATCACAATTCATCTATGCATTCTTACGTCAACAAGCCTCGACATCTCAACGTCTCAAGTATGCTTCAACAATCACTTAAGGTATGGATAAACAAGTGTTTAATACATTTCATGATCAAAGGGGTATTTAATTAACTAATACAAAGTTTATTTAATTATATAAACTTATTATATATTTTTGAAAAACACTTTTGGTAATAAAGAAAAATGTTTTAATCATACTAAATATATGATTTCAAACTTTTAACCAAAATTAGTTAGTTTTTCACCAAATAAACTTTCCCCACTAAAAGACAGAAAATCTGGCCGTTTCAGTAGGGCGGCCCCCTTAATTATAAGGGGCGGCCCCCTTAATTTTAAGGGGACCGGCACACAATTAAGGGGACCGGCCACGCTCCCCTGTCAGATTTTGTCAGAAATTTTTCCCTATAAATACCACCTCAAACCTGGAATTTTTCCAATCTTTTGCACAAATATTTTCAGATCCAATTCTCTCTAAACATCCTTCTAAAACCCTTTGATCATAAGATTATTAATCTTTGTTTCAAGTGATCCAATCTTTCATCACTTAAAGTGCAAGAGAAGTATCCTCCCTATCATAAACCCAAAGATGTATTAGGATCTAGTTAGTGCTTATGTGAAGTTGTAAAGACATTAGTGGCTTGAAGGTGTCAAGACATTAATGCATTGAAGTTGTGAAGACATTAGTGTCTTGAAGGTGTCAAGACATTAGTGCATTGAAGTTGTGAAGACATTAGTGGCTTGAAGGTGTCAAGACATTAATGCATTGAAGTTGTGAAGACATTAGTGCCTTGAAGGTGTCAAGACATTAGTGCATTGAAGTTGTGAAGACATTAGTGGCTTGAAGGTGTCAAGACATTAGTGCCTTGAAGGTGTGAATATACTTTTGGTGTGAAGAAGATAAGTTAGGAACTAGATTGGTGTGAAGAAGATAGGTGTGGAGTAGTTAGTTGTGAAGTAGATAGATTTGAAGAAGTTGATTGGTGTGTAGATTGGTGTGTAGATTGGTGTGTAGATTGGTGTGAAGATTGGTGTGTAAATTGGTGTGTATATTGGTGTGTACGGTTTTCTCCGCCATAAGGGAGCTTGTTGAGTAGTGAAGAAAACTCTCGAGTAGGTGACTCGGGGAGTGGAGTAGGAACAAGGAAGGTGTCCTTGTAGCCGAACCACTATAAATCATCGTGTTCGGTTTGCATGTTCTTTCTCTCATCTCTTTTCATTCATTCTTGCATTTATCGCTTTATATCTATGCTTGCCTATATGTCTTAATTGTTGCTTATATTGTTGTGATGATTGAATGTGTTTTACATAGAAGTTAATTGTGTGATAGGACATATAATTATATGTTATGGTCAAATGGACTAATATATATATTTAACACTTCTCATGTTGAGCTTAACTTAATCGATAATTTGATACAAAACGTTTTAAGATTTTAAAAGGAAAACTTATACACATAAAGTTTGATCTATGCTTCATTCATAAAACTAAGTTTTGAAAACCAATCTAAAAGTTCACATATATAATTGATCATATTGATTATATGTTGCTTTTATACTAAAATCTAATTGAAGGTTTTTCAAACAAACAATTGAATAAATTCTAATCAACATTTTGAAACAAAGTTTTTATAAAACGAAAAAGAAGGGAAAACTATTCAACCCCCCCCCCCCCCCTTCTAGTTTTCCACAATTGGTACCAGAGCCACGTCGCTCAAATTTTCAAAACAAATGGTTTTAAAAATTGAGTACGATCCATGTATCAAATTACCCATTAAGGAGGACTTAATATGAAAAGTGTTTTGTTGATTAACTTGTATTAGTTTTGATATTATATACACTAATTATACTAGCTCGAGATAAGATTATACATAAAACAAGTGTTATATGTTCGTTTTTAAAATCAGAAAGTTACACACCTTTCCACAAAGTCAGAAAACAATTTTTAACAAAAATTGCATTTTTGAGTATCAGATGGGCGGCCCCTTTAATTGTCTGGGCGGCCCCCTTAAATACTGGGCGGCCCCCTTAAAATTAAGGGGTCCGCCTGTCTGTTCGACAGTTTTTCAAAAACTTTGAAATATCATATAAAATTAACCGTAACTCCGTAGAAGTCGTGCCACCCGGCGTTTTAAAGGTAATTGAGTCTACTTTCATTTAAAAATACTTACAAGTAACTATTACAAACTTAAATAAGTCAGAAAGTTAAAATACTACACGAAGGTCAAAAATTTAAGTCTTGTTTTAACATAAAACTTGTATTTCAACTTTTCCTTCGAGTCGGGCATTCCTAGTCGATATATCTTTGAAAAATTAAGTATTTATGTTTTCAAAATATTGATCTTTATTAAATTTTAAAATGGATAGGAAACTTTTTTATTTTCAAATAAAATCGAGCTAAGTAAACATTGGTATATATAAAACACAAAACGACGACAAGTGCTTTATGTGCTATGTGAACTCATTTGTGATTTTACTTTGCTAATCATTGCTATTTGTAATTTAGCTATTTGAATATCTTAGCATATGTGCCTTGTACTCTATTAGTTTATAGTTAGTTATCTAGCTTATACTTAACTTGATCTTATGCTAGATTTCTTGCGTTAGGATTGCATTATTATGCTTGCATTGCATATAGGAATAGATGGCTTAATGTTACTCAAACATCTTGTAAATGAGTTAAATCTAATCACCTAAATATTTCAATCAATTTAATCTATTCTTAACAACACACTTAAACATTTTCAACAAATTACCTTGTTTTACCTTAAGTTGTTTAATATGACAAATTGAATCTTTGTAAAACATTAGTAGTAATATAAAAGAAAAAGTATTTTCAAAATCTAAGTGTGTTCATTATAAGTAACAATGAAGAGTCTTTCACATAAACAAAACTTATAACAATCATGAAGTAATAAGTCAAATTTCAATCATTCACCAACCTCACTCATAAATAATCTTAGGATTAATGGAACACACTATCAAAATGCCTATTTATCTTAAATGAGTGTTTGTAAGGGTCAAGAAAGATCTTGATATTATATCAATTCATTATTCAAATTATGGTTGATATATTCATCAAATCTAATTGACATGTTTTTTGAGTATGGACAAGAAATTGGATTGTTATTTATTTAAGTTTCAAGATTACATCAAATGATATAGTCTTGAATCTACATACTCAATCACACTAGATTGATATGAAAATATTTACATCCTTTGTAGATGAAAAGAGTATGCATTGGATCATAACTCACACTTGTGTTGATAATGTCATATTGAATCTACTTGTCCAATAATTGTGTTCCAAATATTAGAATAACATTTTAAACACATTTATAAAATATACAATGAAGTAGGATTGACGACTTGGATGTTTCGTCCGAAATATTCAAGCAATTTACATTGCAATGCAATGGATAAATGTGTCATATCCGAAAAACCAAACATGAGCAAACTAACAACATATGTAAACTTTGCTCACACTACTTAAAATTATCACCACAAGATAAAATACATA
The DNA here is from genome assembly GCA_030686995.1 of Artemisia argyi. Taxonomy (NCBI): domain Eukaryota; kingdom Viridiplantae; phylum Streptophyta; class Magnoliopsida; order Asterales; family Asteraceae; genus Artemisia; species Artemisia argyi. Next base: position 4,093 of record JARVZY010004220.1, read on the forward strand.
TTTAAGAACAATACACACTATATATTATATGTATTTCATTTTTTTTGTAGCATGAATGGTTGTGTTACAAGATAATGCACTACACTTTTCTTTTTGAAATAATTTAAGTTATTAGAATTGAAAAACAACTTGTCACAATGCATAAACAAGTAAACTTCATTTTGTTTCAAATACTAGTTAAATTATGATATATAACATTGGCAAAAAATCATAGAAAATAATATTTGCTTTAGAATATATAAATGTCTAGTTTTGATATCATTTGTGAATCACAATCTCGTTTAAGATAAATAATCTTAATGAGATTCATTTTTCAAGATATGCTAAGGAGCATTCATAAATCAAAGCACATTTATTAAATCAAGTAATATGTCATCAAAACCAAATAACCGGTTAATCATGAACAAAAGATTAAAACTTTGCATTTACTCTTATCTTAACATTTAACACATCTCTATTAGGATAGTGAGTAAAATATATCATGTAGACTTACCTTCATAAAAACATGGTGTTTGAGTCACATTATGCCAAGTATTAGTGAATCAAGCAAACTTCATATTTGGTACTCTTCGATAGGTGAATTTAGGAACTCAATTTCTTCTAAAAAGAGAATGACTACTGGAGAATCTATTGACTAGAAACTCAATTTAACCTAACGGTTGGATTGCTTCTATGTGAGAAGTTGGGTGTGTGTAACCCGTAAAAATGGTCGTGTTTAGCCTGAATTGAGCACCACTAGTAATAGTCTCATACTCATTCTCCAACTTGATTAAATCGCTCTTCCTAAATGTACCTAACGCTAAGCTTACTTTTATGAACTTTGCTTCTCATTAGATGATTTCATTCCTAGATTTATGGCATATCGCATATATGTTATTTCTAGATGTTTATTTGCTCCTATGTGATTTGATTGTATGCCTTTACATGATTTACTCTATATGTATCATTCATCTAGGTATATTTTTATTTCTTTTAGATCCTACACCCTTATTTCATATGAACCTTAGTGTCGTTTTCCGATAGGTCATATTAGTCTCATAATATATCCGGATGAGCATGAATTTAATGGGAAGGGAAATGACACTCACTCACATATATCCTTCTACCTCACACCACCTAGAGTACCACCACCACTTCCTACAACCTCACATGCCACTCCCATGTTGCATGTGCAAACCTTCACCCAAGACAATTATCATGCTCCACCACCATCACCTTCCTCCGAACACTTGAAGTTCGTTGAGGAGCTAAAAGAGACTCATGAGCTTAGTGCTCTTTTAGCATTACATCTTGCTCAACGCAATTTGGATCCACCTCAATCAAGCTCACCATCATCACCACATAACATTAACCAAATTGAGAAGCATGTTAACAATTGCCCTTGTTGCATCTTCCTTCAACAACATACCATTGCTTTGAATGAGCACTTTACCTGGATTGAGTATCTTCTTACTAGATCTCAACAAACCCCATCACTTGAACAACATCAAAACCCTCAACCAACAAACCCCACTTCAAATCCACCACTCCATCCATCAAAAAATATATCAACTCACAATTATCTCCACCACCAAAAGTTATCACCACCTCATCCAAGTGAATTTCATTACGAAATGCGTCATTTCCACTTACTAGCAAGTGAAGAACACAATGAAGAAATCCAAGCTTCAAGTGTTGTCGACTCATGATCAAGTGTTGTCGACTCATCACCACCTCATTTCACATATCCACCTTCGGTCGTCAACCAACAAAACACCTAAAAATCCCATGATTCCCTATCATCCACCCTTGTCGAACGATATATTAATCCAAACCATAATTGTCAACCCTTTGTCATCACCTTCCCTTTACATTCACGCTCATCCCTCCTCATTCCCCTTCTAGTTTTCCACAATTGGATCATAGGATTTGTAGAAACGATAGCATGAGATAATAGTAGGCTTAACCAATCCTCTTGAGCATGAGATCTATAACAAACATCTTTTAAAATATATGATTAATGATATTTGTTGTCAAAAATCTAATATCTTTAAAAATATGCAAAAATCTCACATTTTGGAAAATAGTTTTTCAAATAACTATCCCACTTTTAAATAAGATGTTTTCACAATAAATATCCACAATTTTGTTTTGATCAAAACCAAAGATTGAGAAAATTTTATTTACCTTTCATTAACACATTTTGAAGTAAAACCGAATCTATTTTATTCAATTAACTCTCATATCTACATGAAAACCTACTTTCAAACATTGTTGAATAATGCTAAAAACGTCTCTTTAAATCATGCATGGTGATCTCATATTTGTCATCTATATTTATATAAATGACACTTATAAGTGAACTAAATCAAATCAAGAGGGCCATGGTTTATCTATTAAGACTTCGTTTGTAACAAGTCTAGAAACCCATGCTATCATAATACGCATTAGGATTAATTCTCCTAGTTATGTAGTTATGAAATACTTGATGTTGCTTATTGTTTCCTAGCACTTATATTTTGCTTGCTAGATGAGTATGTTTGCATGCTAGATGAAATTGCTTGATTACTTAATCTCTTTGGTTAACATGCTTTAGCTACATAATTACCTACATAATTAGTCTATGTTTAATTGCCTCAAAGAGTTGGACTTGTTTGAAACCAAAAACACAACCTTTCTGCAATGCACTACCAAAAACCCTTTTCTGGCAATCTGGGAATCACCAGATGGGCGGCCCCCTTAAATCATAAGGCGGCCCCCTTAATTATTAAGGGGACCGGCCTCCAATTAAGGGGACCGGCCATCTGATGGTCGAATGTGTTGTTTCCCTTTTCTATTTTTTAGCCCATTTCATCCTACACTTCCCAAAATTCACAAACCTATTCTATCCTAAACCTTCCATCAAAGTTTATCCATCCTTGATCCCACCAATCCTACATTTTCCTAGGTTCTAATCTTTGCATTAGATTCTAAATTTTCTTTTGGATTTAGGTTTTGTTTTAAAAACAATAATTGCATGTGTCATACTTTTAGTGCATATACCTAATATGTCCATATATTGTTCCCCTATTAGTTTCATGCATATATCCATTATCATCATTATATACATGTGCACTTGTCTACTAACCTTGTTTTGAAGGATTACTTCACCGCTCGATTCTTTGGTAGCCAAAACAAGTTTTGAGCATACACCAAGGGGGAGCATACACCAAGGGGGAGCATTGAGGTTGATAGGATCAAGGCTTCACTTACGATGATGCAAGCTCGCCTTTTATATTCTATCTCAAGAGTTCAAGCATTGTAGAAGTCTCATTTAGAGTCCACCTTTTTGCTTCGACAAAAGGGGGAGAAGAAGTGTAAACAAGTAACTTATACATTTTACTATAAGTTATAGTTTACATAGTTTGTCATCATCAAAAAGGGGGAGATTGTTGGCATGAATATTACGATATTTAATCTAAACATCCTCTTCATGTTTTGATGATGACAAAAATGTAAGTTATAACATATAACGTAAAGTGCTTAAGTTACTTGTGATCACAATTCATCTATGCATTCTTACGTCAACAAGCCTCGACATCTCAACGTCTCAAGTATGCTTCAACAATCACTTAAGGTATGGATAAACAAGTGTTTAATACATTTCATGATCAAAGGGGTATTTAATTAACTAATACAAAGTTTATTTAATTATATAAACTTATTATATATTTTTGAAAAACACTTTTGGTAATAAAGAAAAATGTTTTAATCATACTAAATATATGATTTCAAACTTTTAACCAAAATTAGTTAGTTTTTCACCAAATAAACTTTCCCCACTAAAAGACAGAAAATCTGGCCGTTTCAGTAGGACGGCCCCCTTAATTATAAGGGGCGGCCCCCTTAATTTTAAGGGGACCGGCACACAATTAAGGGGACCGGCCACGCTCCCCTGTCAGATTTTGTCAGAAATTTTTCCCTATAAATACCACCTCAAACCTGGAATTTTTCCAATCTTTTGCACAAATATTTTCAGATCCAATTCTCTCTAAACATCCTTCTAAAACCCTTTGATCATAAGATTATTAATCTTTGTTTCAAGTGATCCAATCTTTCATCACTTAAAGTGCAAGAGAAGTATCCTCCCTATCATAAACCCAAAGATGTATTAGGATCTAGTTAGTGCTTATGTGAAGTTGTAAAGACATTAGTGGCTTGAAGGTGTCAAGACATTAATGCATTGAAGTTGTGAAGACATTAGTGTCTTGAAGGTGTCAAGACATTAGTGCATTGAAGTTGTGAAGACATTAGTGGCTTGAAGGTGTCAAGACATTAATGCATTGAAGTTGTGAAGACATTAGTGCCTTGAAGGTGTCAAGACATTAGTGCATTGAAGTTGTGAAGACATTAGTGGCTTGAAGGTGTCAAGACATTAGTGCCTTGAAGGTGTGAATATACTTTTGGTGTGAAGAAGATAAGTTAGGAACTAGATTGGTGTGAAGAAGATAGGTGTGGAGTAGTTAGTTGTGAAGTAGATAGATTTGAAGAAGTTGATTGGTGTGTAGATTGGTGTGTAGATTGGTGTGTAGATTGGTGTGAAGATTGGTGTGTAAATTGGTGTGTATATTGGTGTGTACGGTTTTCTCCGCCATAAGGGAGCTTGTTGAGTAGTGAAGAAAACTCTCGAGTAGGTGACTCGGGGAGTGGAGTAGGAACAAGGAAGGTGTCCTTGTAGCCGAACCACTATAAATCATCGTGTTCGGTTTGCATGTTCTTTCTCTCATCTCTTTTCATTCATTCTTGCATTTATCGCTTTATATCTATGCTTGCCTATATGTCTTAATTGTTGCTTATATTGTTGTGATGATTGAATGTGTTTTACATAGAAGTTAATTGTGTGATAGGACATATAATTATATGTTATGGTCAAATGGACTAATATATATATTTAACACTTCTCATGTTGAGCTTAACTTAATCGATAATTTGATACAAAACGTTTTAAGATTTTAAAAGGAAAACTTATACACATAAAGTTTGATCTATGCTTCATTCATAAAACTAAGTTTTGAAAACCAATCTAAAAGTTCACATATATAATTGATCATATTGATTATATGTTGCTTTTATACTAAAATCTAATTGAAGGTTTTTCAAACAAACAATTGAATAAATTCTAATCAACATTTTGAAACAAAGTTTTTATAAAACGAAAAAGAAGGGAAAACTATTCAACCCCCCCCCCCCTTCTAGTTTTCCACACATCCGAAGAATTCAAGCAAACGAAATGAATTTTCAAGTGCTTTGGAAGGTACCTAAATAAGCTCAATAAGAAGATAGACCGGCTGTGAGATAAGTGATTAAGGAGTGTTTGGCTTATGAGTGTTGTAAAACTTTGTATGTGTTAAACTATGTGATTTGTATTGTTTTTCACATTCATGCTTTATTACTTTTGACGGATTATGTTTTGAATGATCCTTTATGAATAATGACAATATTTGTGGTATTTGTCAATTTCTATGCTTATGGTAAATTTCACTAAGTTTAGTGAAAAGCGCTAGCCCCCGGTCAAAGTCCTATGATATGAATATCTACATACCCAATTTTTGCATTTCCTAATCATTCATATGATAAATTTTCATTTTTAAGAGTTTTCGAAAAATTTGAAAATCGTCTCGCGGGTCAAAATAGTGGACTGCCTTGTTTTTCAGACCTGGCGGATCTGGCGGCACCCTCAAATGGGTTCCGCCAGTGAAATTTCTGGGCAACCTAGAAAAGGCCCAACGGACCAGACGGAACCCAAAACAGGGTTCCGCGTGTGTTTCGCGAGGGTTCCGCCAGTCTCCTGTAGAAAATTTTTGTCATTTTTCTTAAGTTCAAAACTTGTAAAGTGTCAAACCATTATCTTTAGTGAGAAACATCTTCCTTCACCTCCAATAACCATATTAGGACAACTCTCACCCACTAAAACAATTAGGAAGTCACTTCCCGCCAAAAATTCAAATTCAAAACTAACCCAAGGAACCCTTTTAAAGGATCCTTCAAACCATTGGAACATTTTCAACCAAACCACTTCCCATGATCACAAAGCATTGAGTGCATATGTTGGTCTTTCACTCCACCCTATTCCATTGGATTGATATCCAATGACTTGACATGTTCATTGAAAATTTTCCAAATCATTAGAAACCTCAATCTTTGTATGGTTGAACATCAAATCCAAACACCCCCTTCAACATCTCTTCCACCCTATAAATTTGAAAAGTTTTGCAACACTTCAAATCACACCATCACCATCAAAATTTCTTCTTTCAAAACTTCAAAACCAAACCTTTGTAATGACTAAATCCAACACCTCATCCGAGTCATCAAAATCCTTTGCAAAAACCGCTAGGATTAGTGTCAAACCTTGTTGCTTCAACAAAACCACCAAGTCAAGCTCATCATCATCAAGTGATGCTTCACTTAACATCTCTTCACCTATCCAAGATTTCCTTAATCTTACTACCTCAACACCATCCTCAACCAATGTGATTACTATTCAAGATTTGCTTAATCTTGCTACTCCAACAACCTCTCCACCACATTGCAAAACCAACTTAGCCACTATTCCACCACCAACTAGACCTTCAAGTGAGTCTACATCACCTTCTTAACAAGCTCAACCATCAAAAACTCCATCACCTCAATCACCAACACTTACACCAATGGAACTTTTCCATACACCACCAACATCACCACTACCCCATTTGGAAACCTTAGAGGACCTATCACCTAAATCATAAAGCCCTCCATCCTTATCACTCTTTGACACCATTGCTCAAATAGAAACCCAACAACAACCTAGTGAGCAATTAGATGATGAACCCCATCAACCATCATTAGTAGAACGGTTGGGTTACCGTTATGCTAGACCATCAATCTTTCCAAATGATCAAGGTCACACACACCTACAATCATTTGTATTTCACCCAATTTACGAAGACCTTCATGGTAATCCTTCCGGAGAACCAAGCTTCCGCCACCTTGTTCAACAACAAGAACAACCACAACAACAACCACCATAACAACAACAACCACCACCACAAGAACATTCCCAACACCTTGAGTCTCTACTTTCTTCTTATAAGAAAATAGAAGCTTCCATATGGGAAAAACCTCCAAACATGAATGAGGAAATAAACACTCATTTAAACCACCTAAATGCCTTCAAACGAATGGTTGACTCTCAAATCAACCATTTTATGGATTTCCATACGGCATTACACTCAACAAGTGAAGGAAGCAAAAACACCTCTCAACCATCCACATTTGCTCCTTCAAGTTCAAACCATCCACCTCCAACAAGTCAAACCTCTCTTCCACCAAACTTTCCCCGCCATGGTTGCGGACATTGCGAAAGAACCGCTCACATTAGTGAAGGGTGTCGAACGCAAATTCGTGAACTATCCGAAGAAATGAGGTTTATCTTAAACCACATTTTGGATCGTCTAGCATCCTTGTCTCACCCACCTCAACGTTAGAGTCTCCAAAATGAACAAAACCGTTACTTTTGGAAAATATTTCCCATTTAAACCAACAAACCATAACCATATCATCTCCTCAACCTTCAAAATAAAGCCCGCTACAACCTACAACACACATTTTCATCCTTAAACAACCCTATCCTTGTTTTTGGAAAATGTTTCTCATTAAAGAAAATGATGATTTCATTGTAGCATTTTATGTTCTTAGTTTATTTTTAGTTTTTTTAGGCTGTTGTTGTCCTAATTTCTTGTCTAAGACTCTCTAAGAGTCAAAATTTTACATGAAATGAATTTCATTCTACAACAAGGTTTGCATTGTTTGTTGACCATTTATGTATGATAAGTAAACAATACCTCGTTATGGTAGCATACATATATCTTGTGTTTTAGAAGCTAACCTTTCTTTTTGTAGGCTCATTATCCATGTTTTCTTTCCTTGATACTCCATTTAGGGGAGTAATATTCAAAGGGGAGCATGAGTATTGCATCATTCCGCTTCACAACTCTTAGTTGTGTTTTAGACATGAAATGCTTTCATGACTTGTCGTGTGCAGCAACTAACATTTTCTAGTAGGTTCAAAATCCATGTCTCCTCTCTTGGCACTCCATTTAGGGGGAGTGTTGTCCAAGGGGGAGCAAGTGCACATTTCCGCTTCACTACTCTCCTTTTTGTTTCGACAGAAAGGGGGAGAATTTATATTAAACTTGTTCTCATAGTTATACTTCCGCTTCGCTAACTCTTAGCAAAAACAAGTTTTAATACTAACTTTATAAGACTTAACACTAAATCTTTATGGCTTACTTTTAAATAAAGTTTATGTTTTGTCATCAACAAAAAAGGAGAGATTGTTAATACAAATACCGCCTAAAAACGTTATTTATATTTTACGATCTTTGCTAAGTTTTGTTAATGACAAAGTATGAACTTTAGCTAAATAGTAAATCATCACTTTTGTGTTTAAGTCTTGTTTAACTAATGTTTACATTTCCTTTTAAACAAAACATTGTTTTTATTTCTTTAATTAGTAAGTGTCTTGTCACATCTCATTTATTTCTTAAAATAGAAATGTCACATCACATTTATGGTAAGTTTGTCTATATACATTTATGGGAAAAAATTGTGTTTGACTAACCATAAGTTTGCTTGCACAAGTTTGTGTTTGACTTGTGTTTATGAGATGTGACCTTGTTTAGTTTGGAAGATTTATTGCAAAATCAACTGCAGCCCTGGCGGAACTCTGGGGGTACACGGGCGGAACCCTACTGAGGGTTCCGCCGTATCCGCCAGACCTGCAGAATGTTTTGCTATAAATACCAAGCCACTTGTTAGTTTTGAGTCATTACTTTAGGACATATATTTGAAATACTCTCTCAACTAACTCAGTAACCTTTGACTTGTGTGATCATCTTATGTAGCAAGGGACTTCACAAGATCATCCAAGAAGTTACAAGTTTCAACTCTAAAGTTGCAAGACTTGTTAGCTTTGTTATGTATAAGCTTTGGTAGTTTATACTTCATTTGTATTGTGTGTATAGAAGTGATCGGTTAGTATTTTAGGCCTCAAAATACATAGTGTGTCGGGAGTTGTTGTACCCTTGTAAAAGAACTAACGGGAGTGGTTGTACCCTTGGTAAAGAACTCGACATCTAGCTTTGTGTCGGTAAAAGTGTAAGCGACGAACGGGAGTGGTTGAACCCATGTAAAAGAACTCGACATCTAGCTTAGTGTCGGAAAAAGTGTAAGCGACGAATGGGAGTGGTTGTACCCTTGTAAAAGAACTCGACATCTAGCTTAGTGTCGGTAAAAGTGTAAGCGACGTTGTAAAGGTTTCTCCACCGAGAAAGGAGCTTGTTGATTAGTGCTTATAACTCTCGAGTTGGAAACTCGGGGCGTGGATGTAGGGCAAGGAAAAAGAGTCCTTGGTGCCAAACCACGATAAACAATCGTGTTGTGGTTTGATCGTTTCTTTCTTTGTCTTTGCTTATTACATATTGTGTTTAGTTAGAATTGTTAATCACACATAAAGCTTTTCAAAAGAATTAAACAAGCAAGTTGAGTTTGTTTCACATAAAGCTTTTCAAAGAATTAAACAAGCAATTTGAGTTTGTATCTTTAAATAAACGTAAAGTTTTTAAAGATAATCAAGTTAAAAAGCGGTAAACTATTCAACCCCCTTCTAGTTTTCCACAAAGCAGGTGTTGTCGTTTGCCGAAAAATACATAGGAACTTATAGCGATGGGCTCAACAACTTTGTATGTCCGTTTTACTGCTCATATTCCGGATAACAGGTAGCCAGGCTATTAGAAATTTTATTTATTCTTGGTATGGCATTAGCATTGCATTATAATGTTATGGAATCACTGCATACATCCTAGCCGGTTTAAGTAAAATAGGCCATATACACGGAAACCTGTTTTCTCATATCAGGTAATAACTAATCCATAAACCTCAACCAAAAATACAATCAAGACTAATACAATCAACCCATATGTCCTGTTCAACACACTAGCCCCATATTGAGCTGAACCTGTATTACCCGTACACTTATCAAATTTTTAGCTTCATATTGCTTAGAAACTTGAATCTCTGATCATGCATCAATGTTGCATTTATGTGATACAAAGCTATAGCGTTCAATTAGCCATAGATTACTTTGACAATCTAGAGATTCACGTGTCCTTAAGAATATTACGTATACAATCTGTTTTATTTATCCAGTGAAAATTGATGATACACGCATTATGCTATAGCCATAATCTTTACGATAGATAATAGTTGTACCTTGATGTCAAACATATTTTAGCTATGGTTTGGTTGATAAGAAACTTATGTTACTATACTTTCCTTTTTAATATACTTACTTAGCTAGGCCGTGAATCAAAACGTGTTTTGAATGATATGTTTGGTTTCTATTTTTTCTGTCAAAATAGGATGTGTGGTTGCTGTCAAAACAACAACCATCTAATTTTGTTCTGTTTGTGGTAAAAGCTGGTTTTAGTGGCGAAAATTTTCCTATCATCGCTGTTCAAATATGGGCTGTTTGGTTGAAGTTTTGTGCTATCAAAAATAGCTTATTTGGCTGTTTTTGCTGTCAAAATGGCGATTTCATTGCAAGTTTGTTTGATAAAGTTTGTTTGTCATAAGTTTTACCTGTTACTATAATTAGTTTTCTACATACTACGATATAATTTTTGATTTGTTACAGGTTGAAGTGGTGCCTGCGAGTTGGCATTGCAGTCTCGGACATCTTTCGAGTTGTTGTAAGATTAAATCCTCAAAATGGCGAGGAGATGGTAACGGATACTCATTCAATGTATAATTATTTCAAGTTTCTCACATCTAGGTTGAGGATGCATTTGTAATTTTAATTCTTTACTTAATTCAATACACATTGAGTTGCTTATACAACTTCATTTAACGTATTTGTTACTTTATGTAAAATACACATGTTATTGGTACAAGTTTTGGATAAACAAGTCGCATCCCCGCAGCAACGCATGGGCAAAAATGCTCGTTAGATACTAACTAATTATTAAAGTTCCATAAATGCTCCACATGGTCTTGTCGAAGCTCGTCGTGCACTTTTCTATCTCGAAGTTCTTTATTTTTTCTAACATGTAAATCACACATTTCGATCCAACTATCTGGCATGTTCGGAGTTGGATCAACGAATGTATCTCTTAAATTCACTTCGAATCCTTCGTCTTCCAATATCATGTTATGTAACATTATACAACAATACACGATTAGTTTCAAGGTGTTGATATACCAAGCACGTGCGGGTTGTCGTATAATTCTCCAACGACCTTGTAGGAATCCGAAAGCTCGTTCAACATCTTTTCTAGCACTTTTTTTTAACCCTTTTGAAGTTCAAATATACGACGAATTTCTTGATCTTATATTAGATGAAGATTGAAGGCCCGAGCCCATTAATTTGTACTGGACTTATGTCTCTAATCTTCTTTTAATAATGTTCTCTACTGAAGGTGATCATAAAGAAATTGCATGTCCATGCATATAAATGTTGTAATTGAAATGGGCCGATCAAGAGGAGACTACAGGCTAGTACACATCTGATAAGTGATGGTTTATCAAAGGTTATAGAATTCTACCTTCTCCTCGGACCTCGGCGTGCGCTAGATAGATTAGATGATATATGTTCTAATGATCGCATGTTAAGTTGTACTCTAAACGAAATAATAAAAAAGTTAAACCTGATATGTCAAGTTATACGCCAAAGGGAAAATTTTTCTACTGGTTCAAGTGTTCATGTGACATCAGCAAATCTTCCCGCAGTAGCGAGTGAACCTCAACACTTAGGGGTAGGTTTTTTAGTTCCCAATGTCTTATATTAACCCTTCACTCACAATATTAAAACTTAAAAAACGTTACATAATATTAAAACTATAAAACTAAACTCCTACAAACTACATGGCCACCCGTATTGTGCGCATATCTGGCGTTTCTTGTTGATGACGAATTCCTTAAAAGCCTCGTCTGGGATATTGTCGTGCGGATCCATAACGAACCTCATGTCACGATTCATCACCTCCCCATCAAGAAATTTGAAATACTCGTCGTCTTGTTTCTTTTGCACCTCCAATTGCTGTTGCATTAAACTTCTCTTTTCGGCCGTGTAACTTGCAAGGGTATCACGCATCGAGCTTCGGCTTGAATCTTCAGAAATCGTCTTTTTTTTGCCTTTCGATTGACGTGATGGAGTTGGGTTCTCGTTGAGGTTCGGTAAGTCACAGTCAAAATCTTCCACGGTTATTGGCGTCTCGCTTGTTGGCGTTTGAGCGCTACTTGAATCCGAAGACTTTCTTTTCTTGCTCGATCCCGTGGATTCCGCACCCTGATTAACCAACGGCTGTTCTTGCCACTTTCGTTGATCTTTGAGGATGTGCCACGCTTTGCTATGCGCAAAAGCTTTGTGATATTGTTTTTCAAAATCGTGTTGGGCTCTCTCATAAACTTGAAGATCGTCGCATCCACTTTCTTTCAAACGTTTCTACAAAAAAAAATATATATTCGAAACAAAAAAAAACAATTATATATACGAAACAAAAAAAGTATATATTAAAAACAAAAAAATATATATATATATACGCAACAAAAAATATATATATATTCGAAACAAATATATATATATATATATATATATATATATATATATATATATATATATATATATATATATATATATATACGCAACAAAAAAATATATATATACCGCTTGTATGTAGTAACCGTTGAACGCAGCGATCATTTGATGCATAGGAGTCCATTTCGAGTTCAATTGATGATAAGTGCGTTCGGTTCTCGGTACAAGGCTTTGAAAATGAATTAGAACTCGCCTCCAAAATCCCATCTTTGTTTGACGGTCGCCAACAACTTTGTTCACCGAAATCTTGATCCAAGACTTAGCTAACGCCTCTTCCTCATCGGGCGTCCAAATCTTGTTTTTTTTTTTCCACTTTTAGGCCGCGACACCTCTTCGACTTGTTCCTCTTCTTCATCAATTGGTTGTGTCTCGGGTACCACATCAACATTGTCGAAATATTCGTCATCTTCCTCTTCATCATGAATGGGTAACGGTTCACTCACCGGCTCACGCCTTTTTTGTTGGTTATAACGTGGCTCATACGGGTCAAAGTTACTAGGCATTTGCGGTGGGGGTTGTTGGGTATATTGATAATCAAACGGCTCAAAGTTTGTAGGAAGTTGTGGGAGGGGTTGTTGGGTGTAGAAAAATGGTGGAGATTGCGGGTACATTTCTGGGCGGTAACCGGGTTGTGACGAAGATTCGTGACCAGTTTGTGATTGAACTCGAGGACAACTTGCGCCTCTCGATCCACTTCTTGATCCACGAACATTTTTTCTCGGATCTCTATTTTTTCTTGACTCTATTTTTTGTAGGGTTTTTTTTTTTTTTTTTTTTTTTTTTTTTTTTTTTTTGCAATGGATGTTTTTTTTTTTGTGTGCTCATTTCAAATATGGAACATGCGAATATATATAAAACAAAAAAGATCCGTTACCTCCCCAACGTTCACAACATTCATTGCCCAAACGACTAGTTTTCATATGGTAAACTTTACCGCAAAACCCACCTCCCGTGCGGTAAGGAGGCACCGGCGGCGGTGTTCCCGTGCGGTGAGGGTGCCGTGCCGTGCCTCCCCGCATGCGTTGCCAAGCCCCTAAGAGCACAAGGAGTGGTAACACGAAATAACACCAAAACCACTGCCACATCAGCGCCACATCATTTTAACACCAAATAACATAACACCTAAAAACCCAGGAAATCATAACACTAATAACACCGGGCCCACCTTTTTTTTAAAATAACAATTTACAAATTTTACCCTTAACAATTTCATTCATTAACAATCCTATAAGTCATTAATAAAATTAAAATTACAATACGCAAAAAAAAACATTTAAAAAAAAAAAACATTACAAATTCTCCTTCGTACTAGCCGTTTAGGATCTGTTTGATTTTAAGCCCAGTCCCAAACAAATCTATTGACATAAGATTTTCAGTCCATTAACTTGACCCAATGCAACACAAATACAACTCAATCTATTAATACTACATAACCAGTTATAACCCTAAAACACATATCCGCCTACCACATACCATAGCCTCACTCACCAAACAAATCTCCCAAACTCATCTAACCGATCTAGATCAATTATCAAAACCTGATCTAAATCTCATCTTCCATAAACCCAGTTGAAGATAAATGGAGGGGGTGAAGTGTGTTTTTTTTTTTTTTTTTTTTTTTTTATACCTTTCAACTTAGTAACGCACGTTACTATGGTAACGTAGGAAGCAACGTAGCAGCAACGCAAGCCATCGGGGAGTGGTGATAACGCAGAAACGGCGTTAAGGAGGTGCCACATAGGCTATAACGCCACTCAGGCGTTATTACTCCCTCCCCTCTAAGAGTTTAGATCCAAACGGCGTTGGTTGGTAACCAACACATAGAACCCAAATGGTGTAATTGTGTAAAGTAAATATCCAAGTAATTATTTGGTCCAACAATAACAATTTAACTTTAAGAAGAAATTAGTACCTATCAAGACCACAAAGTCAACAACCATTGCCACATTAAGTTAAAAAAAAAAAAAAACCATTGCCACATGACAAATATTTTCTACCTTGTGCAGATTTCTATTTTCTAACATAACAAATATTTCATAGTAACATATATACATCAAGATGTTACGGAATTACAAAATCTAATGACACTTGTCATTGACATCCCGACATCCAATAAGTATCATACTTGGAGATATTAGGTAATTACAAACCAGAAATCCAGAATCATGAGATTATCTAATTCACGCGAAACAAATGCACAAAATCAAAACTTACGTTAATAGTTGAGCCCATAAGCACAAAAAGGTAAATCTTCACCTTCCCAAGTGGCAAAAAATAGTGATGGTTGAGGTAGCCGACTATTGCACCAAGCAATTAGGAAGTCGGAGCCTGTAACAAAACAGAAGACATGACACCAGCATCTTGGGATATTGAGCATTAATTATCAGATGTGAATATGGGATTTACTAATAAATAAGAAACTTACAATCTTTTAAGAAAGCGGTTGTGATGTTGTAGCAAGTTCATGAATGTGGACATTTGAACGCCTTGGCTTCTTATCACATTGGATCCTCACACGATCCATCATATTATCCATGAAAGTGTCAGCCTCGGCATACAGACTAGTAAACATTGGTTGCATCTTAGCCCTCTGTGATGCAGGCAGCTTTTTCAGTAAGCTTTTAATCTCCTGCAACATTGAAATGATGCGACAAGTCCTTTTATCCCCCTCCTCGTGCCACTTATTTAATTCACCCCAATAGCTTTTGATCTGTGTTAACCTTTCTCCAAAATGGGGTTCCGTTGTAGTCTCTTGTTGTGCCCTCTGATTCTCAACTTCCCCTTGATCCGAATGAGATGTGGTATTATCGCTATTTGCTTTCCACTGGTTTAACAACCCCTGCAATTCTTTTATAAGTTTGTGTGCTCTAATCTCCTGCAAGGTTTCCGTGTATCAGATTAAATATAAAAATGTCCAATTATGATCATAAGTAACCAATTTATTGTCCTTTTCTAATACAGAGCATTAAATCTATCTTGAATAAGAACTTTAAGGGATCAGAGCAATAAGTATGTTGCAGCACATATGTGTACCAGCATACTATAAAGTGTGTGTACCTCATGTAAAACCATTGTGAATGTGGCACCTGGAGAACTATCTAAAAAATAGTTTTCCACCAAAGGAGACACATTTGATTTCGCATGTAACGCCTTCATTGCTGGATAGATTTTTAAACTCTTCAAGTTAGCAAATGGTGATGGTTGATGTGAGATTAGTTCAACAGATGAAGAAAGACACTGCACAAAAATTACATTTTAAACTATGTATATAAACACAAACAGTTTAATGTACTCATCTTAATAATGAATACAAGTATATTTTTATTTGAACATATCCTTGATGAAGTGTTTGACTAACTGTTGCATAGAAAATAAAATTTGAAAGGTAGAGTTCCTTCTATACAATCTTAATCATCTTAAGACGACTCCACTGTTTTTCATACGTATAATTTGTGTTAATTTCATAACAAATTTGCAATTTTATGAATCTCATCAGGAGAGCCATAAAATGCAAGTGTTCTTACGTTGTAAGAACTTGGTATAAAAATGAACTAATTTGTTTTCTATTAATCATTGTTTTATAACTTATAAATTATTAAGATATTAACTTTTTCAAATTTGAGAAACTTTGTAAAAAAAAAACCATTTAAAAGCCAATATAAAACAGAATAAGCAAAACTATACGAGGAAAAAAAAGCCACACCCCAATTCTACAGACATATCAACTATAAAAATGCACGTCATAAAACAACCAATAGAAGAAAAAAATTTATAAAAAAAATATATAGAAAATAAAAAAAAAATTTGAAAAAAAAAATTCAAAATTCAAAATTTTTTTATCGAAAATATTTTTTTGAAAAAAAAATTAGAAAATAAAAAAATTTCGAAAAAAAAAATTCAAAAAATAATTTTTTTATAAATAATTATCGTAAAAAAACTTTTGGAAAAAATTTTCAAATTTAGAAAAAAATATTTTATACAAATAAAATATTTTTTTCTAAATTTGAAAATTTTTTCCAAAATTTTTTTTTACGATAATTATTTTAAAAAAAATTTCAAAATTTTTTTTTGAAATTTTTTTTCGAAATTTTTTTATTTTCTAATTTTTTTTCAAAAAAATATTTTCGATTTTTTTTTTGAATTTTTGAATTTATTTTTATTATTTTTTTATTTTTTTTTGAAATTTTTTATTTTCTATCTTTTTTTTTTAAATTTTAAAAAAATTTAAGAATGCCAACCGGACCCTCCCTTAAATTGAAAAAATTATTTTTCAATTTTTTTAGGAATTTTTGTATTTTTGTTTTTCAAAAAAGTATTTTCGAAAAAAATATTTCAATTTTTTTAAATTTTTTATTTTTTATTTTATATATATTTTTAAATTCAATATATATATATATATATATATATATATATATATATATATATATATATATATATATATATATATATATATATATATATATATATATTAAAATTTTTAAACTTTTTTTATTTTCTAATATTTTTTTAAAAAAAATTTGAAATTTTTTAAAAATAAATGATTTTTTTATTTTCTATTTTTTTAATTTTTATATAGTTTTTTTGTTTTCAAATTCTTTTAATTTTTTTTTTCTATATTTTTTTTCGAAATTTTTTTTTTGGAATTTTTTTGAATGGTGATGGACTGTGCATGAAATGCGTATACATATTCAAGGACCAAACGTGTAATTTTCTAACGAAGTGGATAACGGAAGTTAGTAAACATAAACCATAAGGACCATAATTGTAACTTTTCTAAGTGATAAAAAGTCAATGGATGATCGGTGAAAGACAACGCAAACTACAGGGACCATTCCTGTCAATTTTCAAAGTTTGAAACCTGATAACCAAATTTGAAAATAACTTGCATACTTTGATAATTTTGAAAGTTCCTTGCGTACATCGTATGTTTTGAATAAGTATATTACGTGTTTTCAGCTTTCACCTTGATAAAGATTATACAAAATAAAATAAATTTAAAACACAATATATTCATATATTTTGCATCAAGTATTATATAACAAAAAAAAAATAGTTAATGTTAAAGTTGAAAAAAAAAAAAAAAAAAAAAAAAAAAAAAAAAAAAAAAACTTATAAAGTCAAACATGATATTTAATATGGGAAAAAGAGAGTAATACTATCAAGCAACATAGACTTAAGTAATAAACAACTTCAAAACATTATGTTCTAGCATGATCCATACGACTCTTTTATAGCAAAAAAGTGTTGTCACATCACAACTTTTCTTCTATAACTCAGTATTTATAACTTAAAAAAAAAAAAAAAGCCTCCCTCCATCACTCAAATTGTAAGACACATACAGACCTCACACTTAATAAAACACAAAAAGCAAAGAAAACACGAAATGCAACTCGGCTAGTAAGTTTGCCCCGAGCCGTTATAACGCGATGGGATGTCATGTCAAGCCATATGGTTGAGTTATAGACTTCTAGTGCTATAACTTGGCATACCGAGTGCTCATGATTGAAAAATAATAGTAATTCATCCGTCTTAAAATATAAGTCCACTTTGATATTTTTGATTGTCTCAAATTTAATGTCAACTTTCAATAACAACCGATCAAAATGCTTCTAAGTCGGTGAAATGAAATTTTATTGGTTAATACTGTAAGGAGCACATACTTTTATAGTTTAAACTTTTGGTCAAGATTAAAAGGTCTGAAAAGTGACAATATTTGGTTTAAACTAATTAAGACCATGAAAGTTTCTCAAATAAAACAATAAATGTATCAAGGTGAACCAACAAGAGTTTTTTTTCCCCTAACATTCCAAAATTTTCATAGTAACAAACATCGAGATGTTACGGGATTACAAAATATAATGACGCTTGTCATCAACATCCAGCATCCAATAAGTATCATAACTAGAGACATTAGGTAATTACAAACCAAAATCATGATACTGCCTAATTTACGGATAATAAACGCAAAAAATGAAGTCCTTGAATAGTTGGGTCCATAAGCACAAAAGTTTAAAACTTTACCTTCCCAAGTGGCGCAAAATGGTGAAGGTCTAGGTGGCTGACTATTTCAATAGGAGAATTAGGAGATCGGAACCTAAAATAAAGCAGAAGACAACATGGTACCAAACTCTTAGGATACATATAGTTATTAGATGGAAATATGGAATTATCTGATAAATAAAAAGCGTACAATTTGCTAAGGAAGCGGTTGTGTTGGTGTAGCAAGTTCATGACAGTGGACATTTGAACGTCTTGGCTTCTTATCACAGTGGATCCTCACAGTACGATCCATCATATTATCCACAAAAGTATCAGCCTCTGCAAACAGACAAGAATACATTGGTTGCATCTTAGCCCTATGTGATGCAGGCACCTCTACCAGTAAGCTTTCAATCATCTGCAACATTGAAATGATGAAAAAGCTTTTATTCTCTTCCTCAGACCGATTGGTTAAATCACTCAAATAGCTTTTGATCTGTGTCAGCCTTTCTCCAGAATGGGACTCAATTATTGTCTCTTGCTGTGCCCTCTGATTCTCAACTTCCCCTTGATCCACACGGGCTGTGTTTTTGTCGTTATTTGGTTTCCACCGGTTTAGAAACCCCTGCAATACTTTCATAAGGTCGCGTGGTGTAATCTCCTGCAGGGTTTCCGTGTATCATATTAAATATAAAAATATACAGATACTCTCCAATTATGATCATAAGTAATCAATTTATTGTCTTTTTCTAATGCAATGCATCAAATCTATCTTGAATAAGAACTTTAAGGGATCAGAGCAATAAGTATGTTGCAGCGCATATGTGTACCAGCAAACTATAAGGTGTATGTACCTCATGTAAAACCATTGTGAATGTGGCACCTGGAGAACTATGTAAGAAATAGTTTTCCACCAAAGGAGACACATTTGATTTCTTATGTAACTTCTTCCTTGCTGTATAGATCTTTAAACTCTTCAAGTTAGCAAATGGTGATGGTTGATGTGAGATTAGTTCTACAGATGAAGAAAGAAACTGCACAAAATTTACATTTTAAACACAAACAGTTTAATATACTCATCTTAATAATTAATACAAGTATATTTTTATATGCAACGTACATAACCTTCTATACAATCTTAATCATCTTAAGATCCTTCCACTTCTTCACTGTTTTTGCATACGCATAATTTGTATTCATTTCATAACAAATTTGCAATTTTATGAATCTCATCAGGAGAGCCATAAAATGCAAGTGTTCTTACCTATGTAAGAACAATGAACTAATTTGTTTTCTATTAATCTTTGTTTTATAACTTATAAATTATAAAGATATTATTTTTTCAAATTTGAGAAACTTTGTAAAAAAACCATTTAAAAAGCCAATATAAAACAGAATAAGCAAAACTATACGAGGAAAAAAAGCCACACCAAAATTCTACAGACATATCAACTGTAAAAATGCACGTCAGAAAACAACCAATAG
>JARVZY010004221.1:0-24214 GCA_030686995.1 Artemisia argyi
AACCACACGTGTAACTTTAGATTTCACTTAACAAGAGTACCATATTATTACACGACTCAATATACCACCTAGAAAACTATCACTTTCATTATTATAACTTGTAAAAATACTCACGTTTTGACAACTAAATCGAGCCATTTTGAATCAACATGAACCGGATTTTTCAACTCCAAAACCTTATATAAAAATTTAATCTTTTCGCTTGGGCTCAATCCAAGCCCAATAAGAAATCATGATACGTAAGCCCACTGGGCCCATATGAAATGTTTTTAGAATCATAAAAATAGCCCAAAGCTAGGCCCAAAACATTTTCCATGCCCTCGCCTCCAAAAATCTTAATGGGCCTTATATTGGTTCGTTAAGTGGCCCATAAGCTAAAAAAATAAGCTTTCCAATAAATAAGCAGTTAAAATAAGCTTATTATTTACTTAATAAGCCACGAAAAATTTTAGAAAATTTTTATAATCATTTTTTGTAATTTTGGACTAAAAATGTAACGCGACGACACCTAGAAGGACAAAAAGTGTAAATATTAAAAAGAAAGGACTAAACCTGTAAAAACAGAAACTTAAGGGTGAAAATTGATGAAAGGTAATATTCTAAGCTTAATATTGATTATTGGATAATTAGAGGACTATAGTTGAATTTATTTATAAAAAGTACTAACGGTGTAACGCAAATATCGTTATAGTAAAAATGGTAAAATTGGAAAAAGAGACAAAGACTAAACATAATCTATTTATCATTCTTATTTATTTTCTATTTTCGTAAAACTATTTCGTATTACATTTAAACTTTTATTTTTATTAATATATATTATTTAACGTAACGTTAATAATGTATATAACGATATTTAAAAAGTTAATATTTTACTTACGATTAAAAATGTAAAACTTCGATGGATAATTTAAATATCATATTTTGTCATATCATGCATATCACAAGAATTACACTGCACATCACTTATTCGTCATAACGAATATTTATTATTCGTTATTCGTTCGTATTTACCAAATAGTATTTGGTCAAATTCTCAGATAAATTTATTTATCAGGTTGTGTTTTGAAGCCGTTATCATAAATTCGTCCGACTTTATTTTCTTCATTTCAGTATCAATCTAAGGTAAGTCATAGCCTCACATTTACTTATTTTCAAACTCCGTGAGGGGGATACATGTTATAAACAGATAACAAGTAATTTTATGTATGCTTCCTGACTTGATATATGCCTAAGTTAGCTATTGCCAAAAGACCCTTAAACATAAGCCATTAATCACTGTTATGTGAACACGAATATAATGAATAGATCTATTTAAGGTTTGACAGCCTGAGCCTATCCCATTAATACTTGACGGAATGCCATTATGCATGTGGTTAGTCGTATTAGTCGTGATAATTATATTTGAGTAAAAATAGGAATTGGCAAATCACCTATTACACGAGGGCAAAATTATCATTGATTTGATAAACACCTCCGTTTTTACGGTATTTGTTAACGTTTGCGTGTCATGAGACTTAGAGCAATATATAAACTGCAATATCAATATTTTCAAACTGATTGTATTTTCCAATACAATCTTACTTGTGTATCAAAATGATTATTAAATTCAAACTTTATTATATCACTCAACATTTTGTTGACTTTTAAGTATGTATCTCAGGTATTAAGCAGGGGAAGCAAGCATGGAACGGGCGGCAAAAACTTCAAAACTTATCTACTTTATTTCAATAATGGTGTAAAATAAAGGATGTTTGATTTAATTCAAAAATCAAGACTTTTATTATAATACTCTGATAAGGACCTCTTGTATTTGAATTTTTATAAATGAAATTATGTTTTAAAATGTCTCTTTCGAGCCGTTTTCTATCATTATGACTTCGATCCTCACCGTAACACCCTAATTACTATTCCGCTGCCGCATTTCAAATTAGGAGGTGTTACAGTTTACCCTAAAAAGTATTAATTAAACTTATAATTAATAACGCATACTACTACTAAATACCTACTTTATTTATTTGTTGCCAAAACATATCCGGTTAGGTTTATGGGTGGACCTAGATCTACAAGCCGGCGGGCCCCCGATTGATGAGTATATGGAATCTATGCTCGAGCGAGGTCATTTTTTAAAGGAAAAGTTATAATTTTGTATGAATCCAAATGATCCCCAAATTTCAGATGCGTGATGCAACATCGCTAGGTTTTGAGTAACATGGAACACGTGATTTAATATCATATAATGTTAAATTATTCACACATCTGTATTAGAAACTAACGACAATTGATGACGATGTCTAGCGGGTACACAATTATACCACCAACCACACGATTTAGTTTAAATAATGAATAACTGCGCAATGTACTGAGGTCTGAGTCTGTTATTTTGTCTGCATTTGTCACATATGGTGTTTTCCTCATTAATGATTAAAAGTTTTAACATAAACAACTTACAAAACGATCACCGATGATAAGCGTATGAACAATCACGTGGATTTAGAATAAAACATGTCTGACAAAGACCCACACTTTTAATATCATCCATAATACGCATAGTATTTAACGACGACACGTCTTCTTTCCACCAGTATCTATCTCGTCATCAAAAAATCCAATTCGTACCTAACAAATTTTCCAACGCTTATATACATGTCATCTACCTTTCCGTCATAATAAAAATCAGAATCCAATCATCCGACCAAACTTATCCAGATAAATCAAATACAACCGTTTTACATACACTCTCCGCATTTCTTCTCCAAATAAACATCATCTTATTAACAAAACCTAAACTCAAAATATATAAAAAAAAATTTATAATAAAAAAATGCACTCTTAAAATTGAAACATGTGACAGCTAGTGAAATTAAAAAATAGTGATTTGACCCATCAATTGATAAAGAAAATCCCAAAACAAAAGAAAAGAAAGAAGAGGGAGGGAAAATTTGAAACTGAAAACTCAAAAAAACCCATTTCAATATTTTCACATTCCCCCAATTTTTTTCAAACCCACTCCACATTATAAATACCACCACAACAACACACACACAATCTCATCACATCATCATTTTTATAAAAACCAAAAAAAGAAAAACACTTTTTCATTAAATGGCGGACCTCCCTTGCGACGGCGACGGCAAATGCATGATCTGCAAAGCCACGCCGCCGGAAGGAGAAATACTCACGTGCAAGACATGTGTCACTCCATGGCACATCGATTGCCTGACCTCCTCCCGTCCCCAAACCCTTGCTGACGTGGCGAAGTGGGAGTGTCCTGATTGTACGGATCTCGGCGGTGGTTCGTCTCACGCGCCGGCGGTGGCTAATGCTGGATCTGAGAAATCGGATTCGCTTGTGGCGGCGATTCGCGCGATTGAGAATGATGTGAAGCTTTCGGATGTGGAGAAGGCGAAGAAGCGGCAGGAGCTTTTGAGTGGGAAGAGTGGCGGTGGTGGTGATGACGTGGCAGGGAAGGATGGGGCGAGTGGGAGTGGTAGTGGTGGTGGTGGTGGTAGGGGTGGGAGTGATGTGTTGAAGCTGTTGAGTGGGAGTTTTAATTGTTCGTTTTGTATGCAGTTACCCGAAAGGCCCGTTACGGTATAAATTTTTTAATTTTTATAAAATTATATGAAGTTTTATAAATTTATGCTTTGTTGTTGATATTTGAAAGTGATTTATCAGATACTAATGTTTTGTGTATTACTATTTTATGGTGTTTAGGTTGGGTGAAATTTATTTTGGGGGTGTTTGTTTCGGTTTTTATAACCGGCGTATGGCTTATTTTGAAACTTTTTGGCTTATATGAGTTTGTTATGTCATAAAAAAGTTTTATAAGCCAAAAAGTTTCAAAATAAGCATTGATTTTATTAAACATAAGGCCAAAACTAAATAAGCCATAAGTTGGCTATATAAGCCTAAACAAACACCCCCTTTGGTTTGTTTATTTAGTAAGTTATTCTGGATGATTGCTTGATTAGTTTGGGAATAGATGTAACCAAATGGATTTTGATTGTTTTGGTCATTTTACGTGTTTACTGTTTATTGTATTATGAATTGGAATTTGTTGAAAAAGTGAAACAAATTTTTATTTGATTATTACAATGGTACTATTACATGTAACATATTCTGGTTCAGTTTATTATATTGCATTGCATAAATATGGTATGTTGTCGTGTTTGAATGTGATTTATAGTTTTTAAGCTGTTAATTATGAGTTTATGTATTGTGGTTTGAAGTTGTGTTGTTTATTTGCTTACTAAGTTATTTGGGTTATTAGTTTAGGAGTAGCTGTAACAAAACTGTTTTTGATTATTTAGGTTATTTTACGTGTGAATTATTTTCTTGAACCATAATCTGTTTAAAAGTGGAATATCTAGACGCATTATGTTTTCTAACGATCTTTAATCATTAAATTGTCGTTGCTTTGTAGAGTAATTGGTTGTTGCGTCTATATTCGATTATCTGATTATGGATTTTATAGTTGCGGTACCTTGAAACTTAATCTGATTGATTAGTTTATTTGGATTACACAAAACTGATTTAGATTATTTAATTAATTAGAGTCTGTATACATAAATGGTTATAAATAATTAGAATCTGCCTAACATTATGAGAAATGATTGTTTGATTGTTACTACTATAAACAGCAGAAACACATTTATATACCGTCTGATTTTGAGCGTATGTACTAAATATTTTCTAATAACTTTTGTAATGTAAATTAAATATTTAACTCAATGTGCTACACTGACAGATTATCATATGTTTATGTTGCAGACTCCCTGTGGTCACAACTTTTGCTTGAAGTGCTTTGAGAAATGGGTTGGTCAGGGGAAGCGCACTTGTGCGATATGCCGAACCTCGATTCCTCCTAAGATGGCAAGTAATCCTAGAATTAACTCATCGCTAGTTATTGCAATAAGGATGGCAAAAATGACAAAGTCGAATTCTGGTGCTTCTGGACCACCTAAAGCGTACTATTCTGTTCTGAACCAAAACAAACCAGACAAAGCTTACACCACTGAGCGTGCTAAGAAGACTGGGAAGGCTAATGCTTGCAGTGGAAAGATATTTGTGACGGTTCCACCTGATCATTTTGGGCCCATTACTGCTGAGAATGATCCCGAGAGAGGAATGGGGGTTCAGGTTGGGGAAACCTGGGAGGATCGTATGGAATGTAGACAGTGGGGGGCCCATCTTCCTCATGTTGCTGGGATATGTGGGCAGTCTGATTATGGTGCACAGTCTGTTGCATTATCTGGAGGATACGAGGATGATGAAGATCATGGGGAGTGGTTTCTCTACACTGGAAGGTATATCTTGCACATTCTTATATTATCTATTACAGGCTTTAAGTTGCATTATGGTTTTCTTACAAGAGCTTCTAAGTTGTTGAATTTGAATGATAGTGCTTATGTTAATATCTATTCTGTGTTGTGTTTTATTTGTCACTGACAGTGGTGGAAGAGACTTGAGTGGGAATAAAAGGACCAACAAGACCCAATCCTTTGATCAGAAGTTTGATAAATCCAATGAAGCTCTGCGAGTTAGTTGCAAAAAAGGCTACCCAGTACGTGTTGTGAGGTATGCTTGTATAGATGCTCATCAAATTCCTATCTTTCTAGATACCAAAATTCAGATGTAATTCAACTTGATTATGTGTTTATTATCATGTATGATTCAAGGCTTCGAGCCAAATGATGAATCATAGCTAGCTTGTTAACTAAGAACATTAATAACCGTTGCTACCTGTAGGGGCATATGAATAAATGTCTTAACCCAATTGCTAACAAAACACACAGGTCCCATAAGGAAAAGCGTTCAGCTTATGCACCTGAGGCTGGTGTTCGATATGATGGGGTATACAGGATTGAGAAATGCTGGAGGAAACCTGGAATTCAAGTAAGATGTCACACTATTTTGACAGCATACCTTATATCACTTATAAAAAAACATTTGTTGACATGTTGATTGTTACAGGGATTTAAGGTATGCAGGTATCTTTTTGTTCGCTGTGATAATGACCCTGCTCCGTGGACAAGGTTTGTCATCACTCTATTATTGTCAAGTTTTATATCATGGTAAACTTTGTAGATGGATGAGTTATTTACAATTTGATTACAACATCACAGTGATGAGATTGGGGATCGTCCAAGGCCTTTGCCTGTTATTAAGGAGCTGAAGGAGGCAACTGATGTAACTGATAGGAAGGGTCCTCCCTCTTGGGATTATGATGTGAGTTGATGCAGCTTATAGGATTTTGCTATGTTGTACATATTTTCTTGTTATAATTGATGCCTGTAAAATTGGGTATTATATTATAGTGAGTATAATTTATGGCTCTTGTGTGCAGGAGGAAAAAGCTAGTTGGTTGTGGAAAATTCCTCCGCCTAATAGTAGAAGACAAGCAGACACTGGAGATGTTGGGGATGGCAAACCAAGGACTGTTCGTCGTAAGACACAAATGATGTCCGTGAGTGAACGGCTCTTAAAAGGCAAGTTTCTTTATTTTTTATTGCTATTTTTTGTGCTTATTTTGAATATGTAAAATGTTAGGCTTAAGGATTATTTACTGTTGCAGAGTTCCTTTGCCTTATCTGCAAAAAAGTTATGAATGAACCGCTTACCACCCCGTGTGCACACAATTTCTGCAAGTCATGTTTGCAAGATACATTTGTTGGCCAAACTTTTATTAAGGAGAGAAACTGTGAAGGTAGACGTTCATTAAGGGCACAGAAGAACGTCATGAAATGTCCATCATGCACCAATGACATTTCTGAATACCTTCAGAACCCGCAGGTATATCAAGTATCTGTGCTGTTTCTGCGTTATTCAAAGCAATGCAACAGTCTTAGATAACAGGTTTGTTTATTCTTTTTGACAGGTGAACAGAGAATTGATGAGTGTGATTGAATCACTTCAAAGGCAGACTAAAGAAATGGAAGAAAACTCAGCTTCAGAAGAAGAAATGTTGAAAACTGATGATGTTAAAGAGGAAAACGATGATGTGAAGCCCGAGACTGAGGTTAAAGATATGGATTGTGAGACTGATGATTCAGCTAATGAAGCTGTCAAGGACACTGAGAAAAATGAATCTGTCAAGGAAACTGTTAAAGATGAAGCTGTCAAGGAAGTTGCTCAAACCGAAGCTGTCAAGGTAAATGATAAGAATGAAGCTGCTGCAAAATCACCCAAGGTTAACAAGAAAAGGAAAGCAGGTTATACTGACAATGCCCCCAATAAGAAGCTACATGAAGAGACTGATACCTTGATGGGTGATGATGTTAATGATACTGCTAATGACATCAATGGTACAAGTGTACAGCCTGAATCGGTTGAAACTGAAGAACCAAAGGTTAATAAGGCGGCAAAGGGAGGTAAGAAGACTACAAAGGAGAAGAAAGAAGTTGATGCAAAATGTGCGACACCATCATCACCAGCATCCAGAACCAGAAGCAAGAAGACTTAGCTGGAGGGTGAAGATGACTTTTCATGATTGTGCATAATGGATGTCAGACTTATTTTTCTTTATTATAGGTTCCAAATTGACATTAGCAATTTTGGAAAACTATGCCATCTTTAAGTCATCTATTGATGCGTTTAGGATGCCTTGATATTAGGTCATATACATTGCATTACTCTTTTGGTAACAATCATGAAAGTTATATGATTATCTATAACTAGTTAAAAACTTAAAACATTTACTACTTGGGGTCATGTTTATCTTGATAGCATTCACCTGGTGTTTTGTGATGGCATTGTTAAAATGCATGAGCTTCAGTTGATATCTGGTTGTCTTTAGCCATTCAAAAGCCTTATTTGGTATTTGGTTGCTTTTAGCAATGCCATGATGCTATGCAGTTTCTTTTATTCGAGATGAAGTAGTATGGCTGCAAAAACAGCATCAGCTAATTAATGATCAGTGAGGTCAAGTGGCTGGCTCATGGGATTTGCTTGCAAGAACAAAGTCAGGAAATATACCAATAAGAATGTTACCACATAAATCAAAATTATGTGCTTTGGTTAAGGGACTGACTGACCATGGTTCATGATTGCATTAGTAAGTTTGTGTTATCGATTTTTTACTTGTGGCATACAGTATGTTTTTACAGGTATAGGGGTGTCATTATTTATTTCAAAAATTTATAAGTAAATAAACAATTTTAATAAGCACCCACATAAACAAATGGTTCTTTTGCCGATTTCTATACTTCTAATCTTCTACAAGCAATTTCCGGAAACCAGAAAGTGTTTTGAATGAAGATAAACTATATATAAGGTCTAGTAAACTTTATCAAGGAGGAACATACAAAATCTTGACCTCATATACAACAGGTTTTACTGCATAGATGCATCCTATGAGCTGGCAAATCGTGTCTTAACAGGTCTTAACAGGTTTTGAGCGCGCGAATAACATAAGTTTCAAACATGAAAACGACTCGTTTAACACTTGGTTTTGGTGGTTTGAGTATGACAGATATACGTTTTATGTATCAAAAAAGTTAAATATTGAACCCTAGAACACTAAAAACAATTATTTTAAAAAATAAAAAAATTGCATAATACATTTTTTCCCTTAACAGATCTTAACAGGTCATAACAGGTACCCAATTTGCCAGCTTGCCGGCGCCACACTCACTTAAAAATATCTACAGTACTCGTATTTATTATTACAATATTAGTAAACCATTGTGAGAATATACAGGCATCTACTTAACAGATCTCAAAACTTTTGCTGCTCGAGTTTCTCTATTAAAGCTGCTTTTTCTTCTTCAGGTAAAGCTTGAAATCTAAACACAGATTTGTCTCCAATATCATCCTGGACAGACATACCAGCTTAATCAGAAATATGATTCATTTTAAATACAAATTGTCAAATATCAATATATCATGCATAAATAGAATGGACTCCTGTCTCGGGGTGAAATCTACCTTAATAGGCTGAGTAAACTTTCTTGCTGCAAATATTGTGAAGAGTGCCATCCACACGCCAAGCAGACTCACTTTTACTCCATCGTCCATTAAACCACTCTGGTCCGGAAAGAATAGAAAAACAGTATTATTCTTTTCTTACTAGGCTATTGATGTTTCATAAGGGTTTGTGTTCGATCCAAACTCCTAGGTATGTTTGGGATTGGTAATTTAAACAGCTTACGCTTATAAGCAAAAATAAGCATATAAACAGCTTATTGAAAACAACTTATTGCACCCTACATATAAAGCTGTGATTCTTAACATAAAAAATGCTTATGTGCTATTAAACAAAAGCACTAAGCAATCCCAAACACCTTCCTAATTAAGATCAAACAAGCTCATATAGTGAAAATTTATGTACCAGATGCCCGAGAAGAACCGAAGGAATGATAAATGTCAGAATACCAGCTTCCAATTTGCCATAGCAAAGTCCTGTTTCGAGTTTCAACATTAACCAACAACACTTCAAACAACATGATACAAAATATTTCACAATAACATTACCTTCTTTGAATACAAGACCGGTTAATGCCGCAAACAATGGACCAACAAACCAAACCGCACCAGGATTATCCACAACATACTGCACCAAACTCTCATCCACAGGTTGAGCCAAACAGATTTTCGCAGCAACCGACCCAACAACACCAAGTAACCACAAAGCTTGTAGAGTTCTTTTAATCTCGGTCACATAGATATGAATCAAAACTAATGACAACCCTAGTCCAGCAGCACCAGTTGCATATATTATATCAATGTTTTGCTTCAAAATATCAGTTAACACAAACCCATCAGGCAAAAAAGCAGTAGATGATGCAAGCACAAAAGATGCTGCAGCTGTCACTAATCCTGATCTGTATGAAATCACCTGTTACCAACAGACGTAAAAACAGTCAGTAAATATGTTAAGATAAAAAAATAAAATTAACCCGAATAAAAAAGTTACTTTTTATCTGTGGGGTTAATAAAAATGTTCAAGTTCCGTCACTGATTAATACCTCACGGATATCAGAGGAGTCTACGGACCAAGGACCGTAGATTCCTTGATAAGTTTTGGGTGGTTCTAGTAAACCATCATCTCCTGCAGCCTGACACTTGACAGTTATTGGAACCTTAAAAAGATGGGTTCTGTTAGGCTTTGGATAAGTGCAAGGTTTGGGTAGTTTGGAAGTGGGGAATACTAAAGAAGAAGTAGAAGCTAAACTAGCAGTAACCATAGCCATAGACATAACCATTGTTGTTTGCGTAGTTTAGTTTGGTTTGGTTTTGGAGTTGACTGTTATTTGTTGTTTGGACTTTGGACAAAGTACAAAATCTTGTCGAATAATGGTAAGTTGTTTTTATTTTCTTTTTTCCTTGTCGAATAATGGTAAGTTGTTTCTAATTTTCTTTTTTCTTTTTCTTACACTGCATTTTCGGGTTTTTAATTAAAAAAAAAGAAAATGATAAGGAAGAAAAGAAAAGTAAAATAAGAGAGTAAAATAAATTTGTATTCTTGAGTTGAAAAATGAATAGGAGAAAAATAAGAAAACATTAGTAAGGCTTTTTATTCTTGAGCTCAAAATTAAAGGTGAAAATGAAAATAATAGGTTCATTTATAATTATACACATATTTTTAAGTTTTAAGTTAAAAAATAAGGATAGTTTTGTCATTTGACTTTTAAGTGTGCGTTTGATATATGGTAATTGGAACGAGGGAATACTTTCATTCCGAAATAAGATGTTTATTTTACTATTTTGAATCTAAAAATTTGCTATGATACTCAAATATAAAACATACTTTATATCCCGTTCACTTGCCTCCTATGGAAACTATCATACCTGTGGGTAGGGCTGTAAATGAATCGGACGAACATGAACGAAGCCTTGTTCATGTTCGTTCATTTAATTTTAACCGAACAAATAAACGAACACAAACGCTTAAACGAACGAATTTTCTTGTTCATGTTCGTTTATTAAGAAAATGAGTTGTTCATGTTCGTCTATGTTCGTTCATTAAGACATTAAACAAACGCTAAACGGACATAAACGATCAAACATAAATAAGCATAGAAAAAAACATAAACTTTATTAAATTATGCATCTAATTTTGTTTCATAAGTGTTGTTTTGTTTAAACAAACTAATTTTATAATTATACAATTAAAAGACATTATATACGAACATAAATAAATAAATAAATAAACATAAATGAACGTTAACGAACGCATAATCTGATGTTCACGAATATAAATAGACGGACGTGACTTTTGTTCATGTTCGTTCATTTAACTAAACGATCGTAAAATATTGTTCATGTTCGTCCATTTAATAAATAAACGAACATGAATGAACTTTTTACCGAATGTTTCATGAAATGTTCACTGAACATTCAGTTCGTTTACAACCCTACCTGTGAGACCCACTTTATACCCAAAGTGATACCGATTGTGATTCATAAAAGCATACCAAACACATGCTTAGTTTACTTCCATTTCCTCCCATTTTTTGGAGGAAATGTTAGGTACCGTTTAGTTGTAGAAAATTGTTCCTCTTTATTCGTTTTTCTAAGTTTTTTGAGAAGGGAATGATTTTTTTTCTCTACAGAAGAGTTGAGAATTTTGAAAACACGTTTAGTTGAAGTCAAATTTTCTTTTTTTAAAAATGATAAGAAGATTACCTCAAATTGCGGCGGTGGGCGGTGGAGGATGACACGAGAGATTAGGGGTAAAATGGTGTATGTGTTTTTTTGGAGTTGAGAAAAAAAAGTGAGAATGATAGAATAGGCTTTTCAATTTCTTAGTTAAAATTTAAAAAATAAGAATTTTATTTTTTTTGAAAATTGTTGAAAAAAAGTGTGACTAAATGGATTTTCAATTTTTTCATTTTCACACGAAAATTTTTCTAAAAAAATGGGATATTTTCACCAACTAAACACACCCATCGTCACATTTTCTTATCATTTTTTTTTCCTTTTCCTCCTTTAAAAAAATAAATAAATAACACAAGTTCTTCACAGTTTCCTCTTCTTTTCATTTCTCTCCAGAATTAAACTCGAGAGCACAATGTTAGAGCAACAACAATGCATCATTTACAAAAACTTTTTACTAATTAGTAAGCTTTTTAGATGATTTGATGCATTGTAACAAAAGCTTCAAAAAAGACTTATATGAGAACGACTAGGGCATGTTTGGCGAAATGGGCTGAGGCTGAGACTTATATTATAAGCCGAAATTAAATTTTGTATTTTTATAAACTTGTTTGGCAAATTGACTTGGGTTGGGGCTTATTATTGCAAAATTACTAAAAATGACATAATTAAATGAGTTTTTTTGTATATGTTAGATATTTTTGTGGGTAAATAAGTAATTTATTCTTCAAAAGCCACGGGCTAAAGTTTTTAGCCTTTTTATGGGGCTAAAGTTTTTAGCCGACTTATTTTATAAGCCATTCTATAAACCCCATGACAAACGTGACTTATTTTATTAGCCGACTTATTTTAAAAGCCTAAACCCCTATAAGCCCTTGCCAAACACAACCTTAGTCGATAGCAAACATTTGACAGAAAACTACTCAAGCGATTTCTCATTAATTGGAGACTTAAATGATACAAGTGAGGTATAGTCGGTATGCAATAAAGTTATTGCAAGACTTTTTAGCAACGAAGAAGATTTTGGGTATGTTTGGCAAAACTATCTGTAAGTTGAATGCTGTAAGTTGTAAACTGCAAAGCTGTTAACATGATATACAAGCTGTATATTTTTTTTCAATAAAAATGTCTGGTAATATAGCTGTTAAATGTAATTATCAGCTGTTAACAATTATTTTATATTTTAACAGCTCTAATTTTTTTTAAAAGATTCATGAATCAGCTTTTTATTTTGGAGCTACTTGTTTAAAATAAAAGCTTAAAGTTGATGCATTCAAACAGAGTTACTTGTTTTGTAAGAGATTATTTTTTTAACAAAAAACTTACAGCTCTATAAAAGCTGCGTACCAAACAGGCCCTTTGAAGAAAAGCTTTTTGTGTAAAAATTTAAATGGAAAATGTTTAATCTAAAAAATGTTTTTAATAGCTTTGTGCAATGGTGATACTCTTATATATATTTTTTTTATTGATTTTTAGTGGGTCAAATAATATCGGTTGATGGGTCAAAGTCATTCAAGAGGGATAAAAATTGCGAGCTGCATTGAGGTTATTGATATGAGAAAATGACTTTAGATAATAAATTTGGTTCAAGTGAGGACCATCATTACATAGTTGAGGTGTATATATATGAAGAAGCGTAGAAAGGAACTTGTAAATGGTCTCAAGATGATAAAGATTAATCCGATAAAGCCGCTTACATATGAGTAAAAAAGGTTTATCCTTCCTAAATATATGTTCAACAAGGAAACCTCATCCGTTTTTAAGTTTAAAGGTGAAAGTACAAAAATCTTACTGTTAATTTGTCATTAAATTGCAAAAGATCCTAAAACAAGACGTATACGATATTGATATTTGAGGTCGATAACTTCGCTTTCTATCAACAAAATATGTTTTGCCACATAATGTACTTGCTGGCTAAAAATGCGTATCCAAAAGATGAAAGTGGTGCAAGTTGACAAGTTCTCTATAAAAGGTTAATGAAACTAAAGAGGAAACCCGGTCAATTAAAGCATAATGGATATCAACTGCGAATATGTTACAATATGAGAATGTCGACGAGATGCATTGATGGTCACACGAGAATATGGGATATCAACATTTGTGAGGCCAAAGTCGAACTAGATAAACACAATAATTGGATTATTTCAAGAAGAAATGTTATTTCTTTACTTGTGTAGCAAAGTTCGTTAAAAAAAAAAAAAAATACTTGTGTAGCAAAGTTGGAAGGGTCTTTATGATTTATGTCTTACCTTTTATAAGTGGATTTCTCATGTGATTGTGGATATAAAGTTGTTACGTAATTCTTATCCTAATATATTTGGTTGAAGTTATATATATACTACTTGTCTTTTAAAGATCTTGAAATCAACAAATGCATTTTGACCTTAATTGCTTAATTCAACAATGACCAAATCTTCAATTGCCTGCTAATTCAATTGTAAGCTCATTTGCCTTCTTCTCCTCGTATACTTTTATGACTTTTAATTGGGGATACTTTTCATTGTACTTATTATTTTTTAATAAGTTTTTCAAGATACGTTTTACTCGAGGATTGTCACATAAAATGTGAATACTCGTATCTTATCTATCGAAGTGTACATCATTACATTATTTTGGTTTACTGAAAATGACGTTTCATAAATCTGTCATTTTAAAAGGACATTTTAGAAAGCCTCAATCAAACAAAACCAAGTTAGTTGAATCTAGTAGTAGTAGTTATTAGAAATTTTCTTATAAGAGCGCTTGCTACAGTTGGTGTCGTGAGTGGTGCCATGAAAAAAGTGGTGCCGCCTCAACACCTTTTTCTAATGGCACTAGATTTCTCTATGGCACCAAAACACCTCTCCCTAGCTATAACGCCACTGTTTGGTGCCGTGGGTGGTGCCAACAGCTACTTGGTGGCCATGGCGCAAACCGCTACCAGCCCGTAACTGGTGTGGTCCTCGCGCCATCGTGGTCGTGCCATCGATGATGGATTGAGCCATCAGCTCTTGTACCGCATGCTTTAACAACTCATCCTACACATTGATAAGATAAAATGAGTTTCAAGTCTCTCACAAACTTGAAGCATTGGACTAACTAGAACCCCCTATCACAAAATTTACAAGTGTTACAAATGGTGACACGAAAATATTTATTTTTTCGCGGTCAATCACATACATAGCAATATATAGTCAAATTTCCGATTATGTCATACGTGTAAGTTCATGGTATCATAAGTCGCAACATCAAATAAACTCTACACTAGTTCTTTAACAGTCAAGTTAATAATTACTAATAAGGTGCGTTTAACGCAGAACATTTTAAAATAGTTAACATTTAAAAGAAACACTTTATTTAGCAATAAATAAGATAAAGAGCTTATTTAGCAATAAGCATTCTGATTATAAAGCTACTTAAAAATTGCAACAATACTAAAAGGTTAATATACAAATACGTTATTATACTTTTTAAAATTTTCTGCTTAACGTACCGAACATTCATTATGTTCGTTTACTGAACTTATGAAACATGACATTATGAGGTCACTGAACTTATAAAAATATACGTTAACATCACTTGAACCTGTAAAAACACGACATTTATGTTACTTAAGTTATCTATAAGTATATTTTCAACGCACTCCGATTAACACTGAAATTATAAAATAATATGACTTCAATTAAACAAAAAATTTCCTTACTTTAAACACATTCATTTTTAAAAAAAAATTGTGACATATTTGTTATATATATTTTTAAGGATTTTTCTAACCTGTGGTATACAGGCGCAAGTTAAGCACACTAAAAATATTATAGGACTCATGAAAAAGGATTTACGGACCTACACAAAAATACATTTTTTTTTTTTTTACTTTTATGTGATTCTTTAAGTAATTTTCATTGTGCTTAACTTGTGTCCCATGCGCATACGTTAAAAAAAAAAAAATCCTTTTTTAGAAATATGCCCCCAATTTATTACTACAGTACTACTATTTAAAAAAATGAAATTCATGAATGGAGGCTGTCTGTCCTAACAAATTCTTGAATATAAATACCAACAAACCGACCGTGATGCCATTTATTTTTTCTTTTTATTTTAAACCAAAATTTTCACACCCAATCGAACCGCCTTTTCGTGTCATTCAATCGCCGCCGTCGGTTCACTTCTCCCGCCGGCGACGACATCCATCTTTTTAACCACAACAACCTAATAATAATGGCCCTGCTCTCCATCAGGTATCATCAATTACTTTATTATTTTTATATAATTTATATCATAATTTATTGCGTATTAATAAAGCTAAAGCTAATTGACCTAATTGAATTGAATTGGTGCAATTTCTGTTTTTATTTATTTATTTATTTATTTGTTTATATTTATTTATATAGGTTATAGTATAAGGTAAGGGATGGAAGAGCCGGGGCAAGTTAAAAGGGCGGTTATTGATGCTACGGCTGGCGCGATATCCGGTGCTATTTCGCGAACCGTTACTTCGCCTTTAGATGTTATTAAAATTCGCTTTCAGGTGATTTTTTCTATATGGCTGGTTTACTGTTTATATTGTTTTATTATTAGGATTGTTATTATACTGATGCCAAGTAATAGAATTAGCTAGAGTTTTCATTTGTCGGGAAGTCGATAAATGTGGATGGGATAGTTTTAGGAACACTGCTAATGTTTTTTTATTACGTTATGTTGTTTAGTGTTGACAACTTCATCAGTGTTATTTAGGTTCCCTTTCATTTGATCACATTGTGTTCCGAAGTACTGATACATTTATCAAAATTGTCTACTACTATTCATTGACTAGTGTTAAAAATCGTATTCTACTTAAGAATTTAATTCATATAATCACCTGAGTAGGTGACTTGCCGGAGGTCTTCCTGGAAAACCCAAGGGTAGGAGTATGATATGTCTACATTCTACCTCCCCATACCCCGCTCTGGCGGGATTGGGTATCGTTTTTGTTGTTGTTGTTGTTGTTATACAAAAGTAGGTTAATTCAATTATGTTCTAGATGGTATAAAACACTAAATAAGTTCATTTGTTCGATTATTTAAACTTGTTTTACTCTGTTGGCTCGTTTTTCTTAACTTTATCACTAACTATTTTTGATAACTTTGCTAAACTTAAAAGATAAGATGGAATTACATAAGCTCAGTTCCTTAAACTGTTTTAAAATTTTACAAAAATGATAGCATAAAATCGAAATTTACGGAACAAAAATTTAGAGTACACCATAAATTTAAATTCATAAACTAATGAACTTATTTTGTATTTTATACCATCTAGAACATAATTGAATTCACCTACTCTGTTGATTATATTATTTATATTCTTAAATACAATATGATTCTTAACACTATTCAGTGAATAGTAGTTAAACATTTTTGATAAATGCTAGTATGTAAAACTCGACCTGAATGAGACATTCACTCAACCTAAATGAGATATTCATTTATCCATCATAAAATGTGAATCTTCAGGCCCCACTGCAACACGCGGGCACAAAATACTCATTATAAACAATTAAAAACAACTATTGAGTTTGGGCATAGACCGACTGTATCACAGAGTCTGGTTGTCTTATTGGCATCAAATAGTTGTTTTTGCGTTATCAAATATCAACCTTGATGGTTGATTATGCACCTTACGAAAATCGATGTATTATGACGTCAAGTTAACCAAGAACTTAACAAATTGTCGGTGACTTTTGCAGGTTCAACTGGAACCAACCACTACGTTTGCATTACTTAGCAAAAATGTATATGGGGCCTCAAAATATACTGGAATGTTTCAAGCATCAAAAGACATCTTTAGAGAAGAAGGCCTCTCGGTATGGTTTTTCTACTGTTGGTCTTCCAAATGCCATTTTCATTTTAAACTTTATATGTTTTAATCTCTAAATGAAAAGTCAGTTTCCGTATATCATTAGTAATTAATGGGCATGTATTAAGTGATTAGGGAGGTTATGCATGTTATATTAGGATTTTTTTTTTTTTTTTTTTTTTTTATTATAGCATTGTATGGTGGGTTCAGGGATACCATATGCCTTTTCGATTTCTGAATCTTCATTTTTGTTGTGACATGCATTACCTTCAGGAGACTTAAAAAGTAATACACATTTATATCAAATAGTATATCTTTTTTGTTGGTTCAAGCCTTCAAGGTTTCATATATATGTAAATGGCTTTTATTTACTGAATAATTGTTTGTCTTGCAATTATCTAGTATTGATTACAGTAGGCAAGATCTCTTTATACTAAGAGTGCAGTGATTATTCTTTCATCTACAAATCATTATCTACGAGTTTTTTCTCTTGTAGTTTTGTGCTTATCACACACGCCTCTAATATGCTAATATATTGAAGATTTCTTTCTGGCCTGATGTGAGGATAAGACTTGTTTCAGTACAACTTTTTTATTGAGCTTGACGCATGATCCGTAGCTTAAATCTTTATTATTTGTAACAAATTTGGCGCATTATGGTGTTCTAACACAGTAACTTTGCTGTGCCCGCTTATTTGTATTCAACACTTCATTTTGTTTGTGAAAGACCCTAGATAGATGCAGGCCACCACAGCTTGTGCTCCTTGTCCATAAGCTCTACTAATATCTTTTGCGAATGACTTACATCATTTATGTAGGCATAGTGTTCCATTTCCTACTGGCGATTGACGTAGTTTGTTCTTTCAGGGATTTTGGCGTGGTAATGTCCCAGCACTTCTCATGGTCATGCCATACACTGCTATACAGTTCATGGTGTTGCATAAAGTGAAGACTTTTGCTTCTGGATCCTCCAAATCAGGTCTGTTTTGAATTTCATATTCCACAGTAATGTTTTCTTTATTCACGAAAAATGTTTTTTAGATTATTGGTTAGAGTTTTTACCCTTTTATGTCTACCTGGTTGGCGAGTTAGACATCTGTTTCTTTTAATGAATGCCTAGAAGTTATATATAAGAATTTGTTATTGTGTGAGGTAGGGTTATTTCCAGTTACAGGGTTATTAGACATGTGCTACATCAGGGTGGTTGTTATCTTTCAGTTCAGGGTTCATAAATTGATGGTGTAAGTTTCACTTCTGTCTGTCACTCCACCAGGGTAGGACTGCCTAGGGGTTAAGGGGAGCAGGGGTCTTATCTCAAATAATTAATTTATAAACCACACATGGTGGCAAGTGTTAACCAACGTTGAACGGGCAATAGTGCGAATCCCTTTCGTCTTTGATTTTGTAGATGTTCATGAAAGTGTTAATTGAGTGCACAACTTAGTGTAGTTGGCATGTAGTTTAGACATTTAAATACCAAATGCTGTTCATTTAGCAAATGAGACACAGTTGGAAAAGAGTTTTGCAGTTCTTCTTGGTCTTTCTAGCAAATTTTCTTCTCACACTTTCCAATTATGGTTCTCTTTGTCATGCAGAAGACCACATTCATTTAAGTCCATACCTGTCGTTCATGAGTGG
The DNA here is from genome assembly GCA_030686995.1 of Artemisia argyi. NCBI lineage: Eukaryota > Viridiplantae > Streptophyta > Magnoliopsida > Asterales > Asteraceae > Artemisia > Artemisia argyi. Next base: position 19,044 of record JARVZY010004221.1, read on the forward strand.
GGCGCTAGCCGGATGTGCTGCTACAGTTGGGTCCTATCCTTTCGACCTAGTACGGACTATTTTAGCTTCGCAAGGGGAGCCAAAGGTATGATAATTGATTCAGATAATTGCTATTGTGTTTACTAGCTGTAGACTGCCTAGTTTGTTACTCGAGTTGAATTCATATTTTTGGTCTTTATATGATCCATGTTTTTTTTTTGAGATAGTAATAAACATGTTCAAGGTGCCTGCTAGAGGTGGCAAAATGGACGGGTCGTGTCAGGTTGCCGGTTGCGTCACGGATCTAAATGGGTTTGGGTCTAAACAGATCCAGGTCTGGATGGGTCATTTGATAACACGGGTCTAGATGGGTTTGGGTCTTGGGTCGGGTCTAGACAGGTTTACCTAGCCATTTTCACCAAAAATTTAGCAAAATGAAAGTGCATTTTGACAGCTATAATTCCAATTTATTTTCTGACACATTTTATAAACAACTGGCAAAAAATATATATGTTTACATACAATTGCCAACCTCGTGATCTTCCCAGTTAGTACTTCATCTTTCCTATCAATCACATTTTCAGAACCCCTAAAAAACTTTAAAACTAACAAAAACAAATATGAAAAATAAATGAAAAGTAGCATTAATAATCATCTTCCTCACAACAATCATCATCATCATCATCACATACTCACTTACATCCACCAACACCCTACAACCGCCATGTCATCAGTATTCACTCTATCTAATAAACACAATCAGTTACATGTCATACTTAAGGGTTACATATACGATTTACCTAACAGACTCAATATCTGAAATTCTGAATGATGATGTCATCGTTCTTCATCGTAACTGAGACCGGAGAGAATGTGCGGACTTGGCCGGATTATGCCGGATTACATCAGATTTAAATTGGAGCTGTTATAGGTTTAGGTGAAAATTGAAAAGTTATCGAAGAGCATAATTTTTAACAAAGACTCGTCTGGACCCAACTTGTAACCAAACTAGACCCATTATAATTGGAAAGGCTTACCTTATAACCAACTAAACCATGTTTAATATTTGAAAGGACCCAACTAAACCCATTACATGATTTATATTTACTCAACTAGACCCGTGTTTAACCATATGGGTCCAAATTGCCAGGTCTAGTGCCTGCTGTTGAGGCAATGAGGCTGATATTATATTTAGACTCTGCACACTACTAATGTGGTATCTCGTTTAGTGAATAGAGCCATGCTAATGCAATTTTACCGTGCTTCATCTGTAGAATTTCTTCATTCGCTTAAATTTTCTCCATGGGTTCTGCTTGCCATGACTTTTAAATTTGTATAAAAAATAAATAAATAATTGAATCTTTGTATTTCTTCTGCAGTTACAAGTTACAACTGTTTTTTACGTCTTAAAACTTTTTGAGAAGCTTACTTACCACACATCTCTTATTTATGCAGATATATCCAAGCATGAGGTCTGCATTTGTTGACATTATCAACACCCGTGGTTTTCGTGGGTTGTATGCTGGACTATCGCCAACTCTTGTTGAGATTATTCCCTATGCGGGCTTGCAGTTTGGTACTTACGACACTTTCAAACGTTGGACCATGGTATTGTAGTTAGTCTCACTCTCTCTCTTCCCTTATGTTGTTTACGAAGCAGTTTATTTTAGCTATGGGATTATTGGATCTAACGTCCTCTAGTAAATATTGACAAATTAACAAATTAACTGTTTGCCACCTCCTAATTGGTCATTTGATAATCCGCATTTGTCATTTTGAACTTCCAACTACCTACACTTTATTTGGATATAAATTCGTGTCTGACTATGTATCCATTATATGTTGGCACAAATATTTTAGGAAGTATTTTGCTTGGGCTGAATCATAAATTCATATGTACTTAAATTTGTCTTGGTGCTTCTCCAACCAGAAAAAAAAGAAACAAAAGAAAAGAATATTTCAATTGTAGGAAGTCTGGATTGTAAGGTTTTAGTAATTCCTTTTGGTTAATGTGTTTCCTTGTAGGAAGTGTAGATTCCGAGTTTTTAGAGCAGTAATTAGTGATGCATACATGATTGTTTCATAGTATTTTTTAGTGTTTTACCAAACTTTTATTTGTTCCAGTCCTGGAACGCCCGGTGCTCTTCGGATCCAACAACAGCCGAAGAATCTTTGTCAAGCTTTCAGCTTTTTCTTTGTGGCATTGCTGCTGGATCATGTGCTAAGGCTGTTTGTCATCCTCTTGATGTCGTGAAGAAGCGATTTCAGGTTAAAAAAAATTCAGTTTTGAAACCAAAATCTTCAAATATAACTTCTACACAATATAATGAAATTGGTGGTTGTTTTTGACTTGCAGATTGAAGGGTTGCAGAGACATCCGAGATATGGAGCTCGAGTGGAGACTCATGCTTACAGAAACATGTATGATGCACTTCAACGGATCATGCAAAAGGAGGGTTGGGCTGGACTTTACAAGGGGATCGTGCCATCGATTGTGAAGGCAGCACCTGCTGGTGCTGTAACGTTTGTTGCTTTTGAATATACATCGGATTGGGTGGAGTCTCTTTTGACTTGACTAATGGATAATTTTGGTCATATAGATTCTTTTGTGTGTAGCCACGAAATGGATGGGTTTTAGTAGGATTAGCTTTAATAAACTGCAATGCGATTCATCCCATCATAGAGCAATGTATTTCATAATGGAAGGGATGCATTTCTTAGACATTCAATCTTCGTTATGGTATATACAAGTGTAACTACTCTTTTTTTAATGAATGGATAAAGTTATCCCTTGTTGAAATGGTGATAGGAATTTATTCTATAATTTTCAAATGTACAGTTGCAAACTATTGACCTTGGAATGTAAACATCAACGTTACCAAGGAAGAAGATGTAGCCAGGTCTACAAAAGGAACATCAGTGTGATGACAACGGATTCTAGACTGCTGGACCGGTAATCTCATTTCCCTTCCCGTTCTCCACCGAGACATGATCTTGCATCCTCATGCATCTCCCTGAAGAGATAGAATGATCACAAATTTGAGTTGAAATGAGTAGTACTTCTTTTTTCAGGGTTAAAGTGCCGTACAACTTCATGTCTAGCGAGTTTCATCACACCCCACTTAAAACTAAGATCATTGATCAATTCTACATAAAGTTGCAGGGGTGGGTCGACTTGATTCTTTAAAGCGTTTCAAACGCTTGAATAAAAGGGAAAAAGCCAGATCTTTGATCTACATTCAGAGCAAGGACTTTTAGAAAAACCCTTCTCGTGTCACATTTGAGATTGGTTTTATTTGATAAGTTTGTGGACAACTCATAGTATTTGGGCGTTGACGATTCTGATTTTAGTTAAGATATTGCTGACTACAAATCTTTTTTCTAATAAAACAAAACTCTAGTGGGGACTTTTTCATTTCAAAAAATCAAATCATATAAATTTTTTAATTTGTTTTTCGTTTTTTAATTTTGAAAAATATTTAAACTTAATTATTTCCTAATTTACTTTCTTTTTGGTCGACCTTTGTTAAATTTCGTCTACTAAGAAAAATCACCATCAAAACATAGGTGTCGAAAATGAAAGAAAAAAACTAGAAGGAAAAGCGGGGGTAATTTTGTAAAAGGCTGGAGGCTAAATGTAAAGGAGAGAAACAACACCTTTTTACTTTTTAGATCCATCCATCATCTAAAACCTTAACCCTAACCGAGAAGATGAATTGGGATCAACCCTGTAACACCTTTTGTATAAAATCAGAAGTGAAAGAAAATCAATATTAATCGGAAGACCAAATGTTTTATTCTCTCGTGTTCCGGTGAATGATGCAAAACGAAGGCTACTTGAGGTAATCCTTGTAGTTTAGTACCGATTAACTATGGTTTTAGTTTTACTTTATTGAAGTGGGACATTGGTGGTTTAGTTTAAGCAATTGTTTCTTCATTGATGGTCGAGTTAGGGTTGATATTGTTTTGATGGTGTTTTAGGCATAGTGGCGAAGCATCAAATATTATTAATTTTAGGAGATATGATTTTATCTTTATTAAGTTGTTGTTCATGCTTGAGCAGGTTATTTACTTGAGTTATGTGAATTAGGGTAGTGGTAGTTGAGCTGTTTATTTGAACCATTTACTCTTGAGTTTTAGTAGTTACCAAAGTGATTTATGAGCTTGATTGAATATAGACTATTGATATTGTTGGGAATTACAATTAAGTTGATAAGACAAAACATGTGAAACATGAAGGACTTATGGAGACAAAGGAAGAAACTTGCAAAGAAAGAAAAAGATTACTGCATATCTTTTTATTATTCTAGAATATCCTTTGTAACCCTAGTATCTCTATTATATAAAGAGATACAGGGAATTGATATTTAGTACGTACAAGATGTAAAGTCCAGAAAAAGTGTGTGTGTGTGTGTCTAGGGCGTATAGTTATTGTAAACGCCTAGACTTGTTGATTTGTGGTTAAGCCTCAACGATCATAGATCGCTGTTAGGATGTAACCGTGCTACACTTGATCACGTAGCATTGGGGCTTTGGTGTATGTTAGAGTAGAGATGATGACGAGAAACCTTGTTAGCAATAATAAAGATGTTTTGTTTATTCCGCTGCGTACATGTTCTTTATCTTTATTATTGTGTAATCCCTAGATGAGGTCTAACAAACCTCGAGCTATAATCGATCCTAACATGTGGTATCAGAGCCAGGTTTCTTCAATCTTTGTTCAATAACCTTGAAGTTATTGTACAAGTCATTAAGTTTCATGGTCTCCAACTCTGATTATCTTCCCACACAGCAACATTGGTTCCAAACTCAGAAGGTAAGCTTCTTAAGAACTTTATATTGAGGTCTTCTATTTCCACCTCAATTCCAAAAACAGTGAGTTGAGAAACAATCTTTTGTAGTCTTGTGAAGATGCTATCAAGAGATTCATTACTTGTTGAACCAAAGTTTTCATAAGTTTGCTTCAGCAGGGTCTTTTGCGTCTTCTTGGTGGAATCATTGCCACCAAAAACTTCACAGATCTCATCAAAGAGAGTCTTTGCAGTCTTGAACTTGCTGAATGCTACAACTTGGTCTCTAGGAAGTGTCATCAGCAACAGACCTCTGGCCTTCAAATCATTCTTCAGTTGAAGTCTTTCATCATTAGTAACAGGTCCAGTGTTGACCTTAATTACTTCCTTGCCACCAATCAT
>JARVZY010004222.1:0-24230 GCA_030686995.1 Artemisia argyi
CAACTCGTCATATAAAACTCGAGCTCAAAACTCGACTCGAGCTCGTTTATTTTTACATTCTATGCTCAAACTCGATAAATACTCGGCATATCAAGCTTGGCTCGACTCGATTTGTATGAAAATTAAGTAAATGTATATATATAAAAAGATAAAAGTGTAATTTAATCGAAGCTCGTTAAGGCCCGTGAGCCTCATGAGCCAACTATTTTGGAGCTCGAGCTCGAATCGACAATATACTCGAGTAGCTCGAACTCGAGCTCAACTCGTTTAAATCGAGTCAATTTCGAGTAGTTTATGAGTCGATCCGAATAACTCGCTTGTCTCATTTACAACCTAAGTATAAAAGATTTAGCTTGATGCGACTACCACTACATGTAAGGTAAAAGTATCGTACGACATAATTAGTATAGAAAGAATAACACACTAAGTTTACATTTCTTTTAAAATGCGTTAATCAATATTTGTAAACGTTATTTACTAAATGGGTTTTTCTAACTTGTGTCTTATGAGCACAAGTTAAACACTTCAAAAGTACAAAAAATATACAGTAATCCACATAAAAGTACAGACAAGTGTATTTTTATGTGGCTCTCTGTGAACTTTTGATATACTTAACTTATGCCCTTAAAGCAGAAGTTAGAAGATGCCAAAGAAGAAAGCCATCAAAAACTTATTCCGCACTTTGTGATATAACAAAAACACATGTCGATTATCAAAGTATATATTCCATAAATCAATTTTAAAATCAGAAATAAATTTGTACTTTAAAGTAGCATATAAGTCCATGCATTTTCTTATTCACATATATACAAGTAAAGAACATCAATAATGACTAAACCATGAAAGCTAAGTAACGTGTTTGTCTGCATAACCTAATATTTTTTAGACTTGCTAAACTTAAAATTATTAGGCTAAAGTGTACAAAAACCAATTAATCTTTTTTAATTTGTTAAGTTTATTGCTTTTGATATATTTAACTAACTTTTTGGTTTTATATAACATTTTTTAAATAAAAAATTACATAAATCCTATATTTTGTGTCCATAAACATTTTATATATTAAAATTATCATATTTTGTACAAGTCAGCATTTTTATTGAGATATAAAATCTGGAAAATTGATAGGCACCAGCATGTGTCGTGGATAAGATGCGCAGCCGTAACAGTTTACTTGAATAAAAATAAATAAAAATATATATAAATAAAACCCATAAATAAGTATTCTTTGAGAAAATTGACTATACGATGAAACTCGACGCCGTCCCTGCCTACCTTTTTCTTTCTAGCCAAACACACGTCATAACCTTTTTCTCCTAATTTTTCTTGGATGTACTTGACATTATCTGTCGAGCGTTTAGGGAAAAAAAATATATTGCTTTCGTAACATTTGTGTGTTTGACATGAATAAATGATCAACTATATTTTTTTCATTTCAAACATTAGTCTTGATTGAGAAATAATAGTATTTTGGTTTAGAGAGATCTATAGACAATAATATCAACTATGAGTTGCATCGGTTACAAAGTTTTCAAATTTACAAAGTCTAAAAAGTCATACAAATTATTACACGTGTCCACCATCTTACTTCCTTTTTTTTCTATTAAATATTCGGTCAAAGGGCATTGTGGTAATTTGATCCGTTTTTTAAAATTCCACCTCATATTTCAAACGCATATATCTTTCAAACGACAAACTTTTACGAAAAACCGATTTTACCATAATTTTTAAAATTTAATCCTCTTTAATTTGGTATAAATCTTTTTAATTTTTTCGAAACTTTTTTTTTGACATATTCATTGGGTCATGATTTTTTTGAAAATTTTAGCATTTTCGGCTCTAATTTTGTCTAGTTTAAAGGCCGAATTTTGCAAAACTTAAAACACGAAAGTTGTAGTTTCTTGGCCATTCTTTACCCAGAAATTTGAATCACTCAAATCCAATATGATATGAGTGAGATATCGTACGTTAAAGATGACGTTTTACTCATATTTGTTGTACACAACGTGTTTGATGAAATGTTTAGCTTAGATTTTTAGTCTTAAAATCGAGTTAGATGCACTAACTTTTGTACAACAATGCACCTTTAGTTATTTTATTAATGTAAGATTCAAAAAGTTTTGTTTTTTCTTGTTTTTTTGTTATTTTTTTTAACTGATGAACCTTATTAACTGATTTTTAAAAAAGACATTTTGTTCATCAGTTACTTTGGTTGAACTATATTAACTGATGAACATATTAACTGATGAACCTTATTAACTGATGAACCTTATTAACTGATTTTTATAAAATACATATCACGCGTTAAAGAGCCTTATTAACTGATGAACCTTATTAACTGATGAACTTATTAAATCAGTTAATAAGGTTCATCAGTTAATAAGGTTCATCAGCCTTATTAACTGGTTGAACTATATTAACTGATGACCTTATTAACTGATGAACTTATTAAATCAGTTAATAAGGTTAATCAGTTAATAAGGTTCATCAGTTAAAGAGCCTTATTAACTGATGAACTTATTAAATCAGTTAATAAGGTTCATCAGTTAATAAGGTTCATCAGCCTTATTAACTGGTTGAACTATATTAACTGATGAACTTATTAACTGATAAACCTTATTAACTGATGAACTTATTAAATCAGTTAATAAGGTTCATCAGTTAAAAAAAAAAACTTTTTGAATCTTATATTAATAAAATGACTAAAGGTGCATTGTTGTACAAAAATTAGTGAATTTAACTCGATTTTAAGACTAAAAATCTAAGCTAAATATTTCATCAAACATGTTGTGTGCAACAAATATGAGTAAAACTTCATCTTTAACATACAATATCTCACTCATATCATATTAGATTTGATTGATTCAAATTTCTGGGTAAAGAATGGCCAAGAAGCTACGACTTTCATGTTTTAAATTTTTCACGATTCGGCATTTATGATGGTACAAAATAAGGTCGAAAATGCTCAAAAATAAGAAAATTAACACCCATTTCGTATGTAAAAAAAAAGTTTCGAGATTTTTAACAAAATTTATACCAAATTAAAGAGGATTAAATTTTAAAAATTATGGTGAAATCGGTTTTTTCTAAAAGTTTGTCGTTTAAGAAATATGTGCGTTTGAAATTTGAGGTGGAAAAAGAAAAAACAAGTAATTTTACTATTTTACCCCTATCCAGATTTTTTAAATAAAATAAATGAGGGACACGTGGCAGCACCAAATTTCTTTTTAGGCTTTGCAAACTTTAGGTATTTTGCAAGGGATCCGGCATCTATCAACTATATATACTAGAAAGTTGCCCGCGCGATGCGGGGGCGGATTATTGGGGTGAAGAGGAGGGAGGTGGAGTGGTGGAAAGTGGTTGTTGGGGTGGTTATTGAGGTGGTTATAAATTGTTGGGGGTGGTTGTTGAAGTGGTTATAAATTGTTGGAGGTGATTGTTAGGGGTGGTTGTTTCTATAATTAGTAAGTAAAAGTCTGAATTTTTAAATCTTTCTAATTATAGAATAGTCCCAAATACATTATATAGTAGTATAAATATTGGCGTAGTTATATTTAGTCAAAAGAGAATCCCGAATAGTTATTCAAAGTTATGATTTTAGTTACATCGATAGATTGTATAGTTTTCGGAACTTGGAAATCACTTTCCTTATACCTTTTTTCGACCCAATATTAGTCTAGTTTAAACAAACTCTATACGAGATATTCTAGAAACTCTCGGATTTTCGACTTAGAAAATTCTTGTATATGTTTTATCTTTATTTAATTTGGCCACAAAGTAAGAGTCGAGTTATTCTACAAACCAAACATTCCTCACATACCAAGGGACTCATCCCCACCATCCATCTAAAAAGGAAATCAATGGTTGAGATTAAAAGCATTTTATTATTTCACACATTTTTTATAATTTAAATATCTCTTAAACCGTTAATCGTTAAGCGAAAATAATTACACCATCGCGACGGGCATTTAATTATCTTTCTATAGACGAACACTTTGATATACTTTCAAAAAGAAAAAAAAAAAACATTTTTTTCGTGACCGGAAAAAAATCATATATGATATTGCATATCATATATAATATGTAATATCATATATGATATTACATATAATATCATATATGATATGTAATATCATATATGATTTGTTCGGCTACGAAAAAAAAGTGAGAAAAACGAAAAAAAATAAAAAATTGTCGAAAATATATCAATTAGCCTATCTATAGAAAGATAATTAAATGCTCGTCGTAACGGTATATTTTTTTTCGCTTAACGATTAACGGTTTGAAAGATATTAATATTTGAAAAAAAAGAATGAAAGTGGGTTTTTTAAATTGTTGGGATTAATCTCATCCATTAGATCAAATAAAGATGGAGGGTGGAGATTAGTAAAAAAAGTTTGAAGTAATTGACATGAATTAGTTATCATATATTCTATTGGAAAGTTTTGTTGGGTAAACAAGTATCATCAAGCATATCGTCTATAGGCTTGGGCATTGACCCCGACACCTCGCAATGTGCGACCCCTTAAACCTTGCCGATTTATATAAGTTTACATGAGTAGGTTTGATTACAATCTGATATCAGACCGGACTGAAAACCGATTTGACCCGTATGCATGCATTCTATTTTGTACATCTTATTAATTCCTAATATAACTTGATACAATATGAAGTATGAAATCATCTTACAAAATAACATGATCAAATTGATATTTATTTTGACAAAAAATCCATCTTTCCTTTTAAAAATATCTCAATATTCTTGTTTTATTACATCATAATCATCTTGAATAAAAACACGTACTCAACCAATAGAAACTTCCCACCATTCACGTCTCTACAACAAAACAAATAAAGCCACCATTTTCCACATCATCACCTTTTGGCCCGCCACTCGATGATAAGAACGTTTGACATCCCTTCCTTCAAAAACACTTTCCTTTTATAAACAAAAACACACACACTAGTTTCACCTCCAAAAACACACACCATGACAATCTCACCATCTTCACCACCACAGCAACAAGAAACCAAGAAACACAAATCTTCCTCAAGAAGACACAAAAACAAACACACCCATGTCACCATTAACGAGAAAACGCCCTTAGTACCCAAGAAACAACGTGCACACAGTGAGTTCAATGGAGCATCAATGTCGGGTGCCATAATGAACCTGTCAACTACTATCATTGGAGCAGGTATCATGGCTTTACCTGCGACTATGAAAGTGTTGGGACTTGGTCTTGGAATCCTTGTTATAGTTCTTGTTGGGGTGTTGTCTGAAGCAACTGTGAGAATCTTGTTGAAGTATAGTAAAGGTGGTGGTTCAGATTCTTATGCAGGTTTAATGGATGATGCTTTTGGTGATGTTGGTAAGAAGGTTCTGGAGAGTTGTGTGGTGATTAATAATCTTGGTGTTCTTGTTATCTACATGATTATTCTTGGTAAGTTTTTAATTTGTTCGTGTTTTTAAAGTTAAGTATGATTTGTTTTGGCTTTTTTTTTTTATGTTCTTGAATTGTTACTATTATTTATGGTGTTATGTGTAGAGAAAGATTATCTGATTATTGCGTTTTGAAAGTGATTATTGTGCGTGTTTAAGTCAGATATAAATAGTTTTGGTTTTCTAGTATAGTGAAACTGATTTGTTGTTTTTTGAGTAACTCGACATTCTTGAATCATTATCTTTTGTGTTACCATTTTCGAAATAGATTATTTGATTATTGTGTTTATAAGTCATAGACTCAGAGATATTAGTTGTAATCAGTTTAGTATCTGTACCAAAACTTAGATTATGATTGTTATTGGTAAGTTTTTTAAGTTCCATTCTGAAAGTGGTTGTATGATTGTTGCGTTTTTAAGTGGGTGTAACACTGTAATAAGTTTTAATTATTTAACTTTGACATGTTTAGTTGAGGATTAGATGTAATTATATGTTTACAAGCGGGGATTTTACATGTAATTCTGTCGGATTTTATTTGCCGTATGCGTATTAGTGAATAATTAGTTTAGGAGTAGTTGTAATAATCGTATTAGTATGGGGTGATTTTACAAGTAAATCTGTAAATAACCGGAATAAGTTGCATTGAAATGAGATGATCAGAAGCCTTTAAAAGCTGTAGCTTTACATTGAGCTTGTGACTAACTACTAACAGAATGCTCTAACTGAAATAACTAACTTAACTAACATCAGTTACATTTTTGACACCTCAACATACTCTTATCAAGTAGAATCCTCATTTTGTGGATCAGTGTGCGAGTGTTTCGATGTCTTTGAACCGTTTGAGCCGTGTTAAAAATATTTGTTCATCAAATACATACTGAGTAATGGATAATTAGTTGCGACAAAACTTATTTATAGTATATTGAGTGGTCATGTTACTCGTAAATTTCATACAACTAGAATTTGTTTTCCGTAATCAGTTTTGAGTAATTAGTTCAGAAGTAGTTGTAACACAAGTTGTTTTAACCATCTTATTATTTGAGGGTCATCATGCATGTGAATAATTAGATAATCAGAATGCTTATGATCACTCAAAATGCCGATTTGTAGAGCTTTAAACAACTAAAGCACATTCAAACACTTTGTCCACTTTTTATTTGTTTATTTGAATGGTCTTTTTCCAGGTTCCAAAAGAACAGCATAAATTTGACTAAATTAAGTCAACAATTGCCAGTTCAACAAAAAAGTCAACCATTCAAAATTAAATGTATTTCTTTCTGTTTTGAAATTTTCATTTTGTTGATTAGTTTTGTGTTTGTTTGAGTTGTGAAATGAAGGTGATGTAGTGGCTGGATCATCTGCAAATGGGGTGCACCACCCCGGTCTATTAGAAGGTTGGTTTGGACCACACTGGTGGACCGGCAGAGTCTTTGTTCTTCTAGTCACAACTATCGGTGTCTTTGTTCCATTGGCATCCCTCAAGCGAATGGGTACACACTATTTAATTACACACACATTCTATCTCTTACTGTTTTAAGTACTTATATCGATTAGACATAATCTAATTGCTATATGCAGATTCACTGAGTGTTACATCCAGCTTAGCCGTTGCACTAGCCGTCGTTTTCTTATTAATTCTAGCAGGAATATCAATCTTCAAAATAATAAATGGCAGCCTCCCGATGCCAAGGTTACTTCCAGATATTACAGACATCAACTCTGTCTGGAACCTCTTCACTGCAGTCCCCGTTCTTGTAACCGCCTATATCTGCCATTTTAACGGTATGCCTAAATACCAAATCATACACTAAGTTAAAGGGAAAATCATGAATTTTAACTCATTTAGTACAATCTGTAACAAGTCCTACTATGTATGGTTAAATTTGTAGTTTTCCATGAATTAGATCAGTTGCTTCACAGATGAATGATTAACCCCTTTTTATGATTTCATTGGCAGTGCATTCTATTGGCAATGAGCTTGAAAACCCTGCGCTCATCGAACCAATTGTACAGATATCGTTGGTTTTATGCACACTCGTGTACATAATGACTAGTTTTTTCGGATTTGTACTCTTTGGTGACTCCACAATGGGAGATATATTGTCAAACTTTGACTCTGATTTAGGTGTTCCTTTTAGTATTGAGCTTAATGACATAGTTCGTGTCAGCTACGCCCTACACCTAATGCTCGTTTTCCCATTGGTATTCTATGCTCTGCGCCTTAATGCAGATGGGCTTTTCTTTGGATCATCTCAGATACCTTTGGAATCAGACAACAAGCGGTTTGCTAGCATTAGTGCAGGTCTACTTTTGGTCATATACTTGGGTGCTAATTTCATACCAAGTGCTTGGGATGCTTTCCAGTTTACAGGAGCAACTGCTGCTGTTTGCATTGGGTTTATTTTCCCTGCTTCAATTGCTATAAGGTACGTAGTGACATCTTTTTTTCTATATAGATGTATGTTCTGTGTTATGAAGAGCTGGTTTATTAATTGATGTGTTATTTGTGTGTTTTTAGAGATGTTCATGGAATAGCTACGAGAAGAGATAAGATGTTGGCTGTTTTGATGATTGGTTTGGCTGTCTTTGCAAATGTGATAGCCATATATAGTGATGCATATGCCTTGTTCAAGAAGAAGCCGTCCCCTACTGCGTGATTTGAGACAACCAATCGGGTTTGTGTTCAACAAAAATCCTCTCCTGCTGATTGATTTGAGACGACCCAATTTGGGTTTTATGTTGAAGATGGAGCCAATTTTGTATAAAATGATTCTGTGTTGTATGGTTTTTTTGTCAAGTGTAAAGAGTCAAGTGTAAAGAGCCTCATTTGAACTCAAAATTTGTAATATAGATGTATGATATTGTTGCATAATGGAATTTTATAAGAAATATTGGTTTATGACCAGTTCTGATATGACATTATGACTAGTGTCATGTTTTCCTATAAAAGTTCCAATCATATAATATAAGGGTAACTATACATTCACTTGCTTGACAATATCATGTCGACAATGGCGACATCAGCTCATCAAATGGAGCGCTATTCCATGATATCGGCACATTTTATTTTACGGTTTGTACTACAACTGCAATATCCGTTATCTTGAAATGTTTGTAAACTCGAGTAGACAAATAACTTCTATTCCAGCAGTAAATCATTGATTTGTTGAAATATACATATTTGTGCATTTCTTCATAATGCAAAACAGTATAACTACTCATCTTCATATACTTGAAAAAGTTAGCTCTTACAGTAGAAAAAGTCAATATAACAGTATTGTTCTTCAAGGTCATACCCTTGGAACTCTATAATTTCCTATCCTCTTATTAGCTCATACCACTCGATGAACAACGGGACTAACACCAAAAAAATAGCTAAAACTAGAGTCCAAGTAATTAAAAATTGTGTATGAATTAGTTTACATCTAACAGACAAAAACGAGCCAGACTTCAAACCACTCATCAGCTGCCCTTGATCTTAACGAGAATTCAGTGTGATGTGACCATAGCCTCGAGTAGTAGCTTCATTTGATCAGGCTTTGAGTGAACCAAATTTGCTATAAAATGCGCAAGATATCACATAATTTACAGACGTGCGCATTGATCTGGTTCAGGCCGAGCCTCCAAAAGGGAGTGATATAGTGAACTTTGTTGCACTCAATCAGCAACCACAAAGCCCGCCATAACAACGAATTGGCAGCCTTGAAAAATATGGTTAGTCTTAATTGAAGAAATAAGTGGACTTCAAAACCTCCTTGAGGTCAAAATCGCCCCTTTCGGGCAACGGCGGGAATTCCATTTTCGGGAAAGACTTCTGGAAACTCTCCAACAGCTGGCATAAAAAAAACACTCAAAAACATAAATGCATATAAAATCAAAGTAACCCAAAGGGCAAAACAGTAATTCAACTCGAAGTACTTACATTTTCTAAAATGGGTGCCTCGTAAAGTTCAACAAACTTTTCTCTAAGGATCCTATTCATCTCATCAACGTCAGACGCATGTGTCCAAAAGGAGTCGTGTACTCCTGCAGCGATATATTTATATAACACAATGAGATATATTCTTTGCAAAACATGGGAATGTACAAGAGTCAAACACTAGTCAACCTGCAAAACTTAAACCAGCCTCTTTACAAGCAAGAGCCGTCATCATCATATGGGACCCATCAAGAGAGTGGACAAAATTTGGAGGAAAAGCCGTTCTTTGTCGCTTAACCATAACTTTATCAGTTTCTCTTTGTAATGTCAATACTTGAAGAGATGTCTTTATCTGCATACATAAAGAACGAAAAAAACTAATGAAAAATTATAATCAGCGAAAGTCAAATTACAGAGGTATGACTTTAAAAAACTCACAAGGTGTCTTCCTAATTTGCGGTAGGGTTGTACAACAGGAAGTCCAAGAGGAGTAGTCCATTGTACAGGATTGTTTTTCATAGCTATAACCTACAGAAACAAACAATCAAATTTGGTAAAGATAATCAAATCCTAAATATACTAAGTTGACACGAATAAAAATTCTATATAAACCTTTGCACAATCACCAAGCCAAGTCATAATACTTCGTGCAGCTTCAAACATTTCCCCCAAAGCAGTTAATGTGGTCTGCAAAAGAGTATTATTTACAAAGTCAAAACACCGGCAAATTAGATAATATCGACCAACTGCTAGACATCCATATTTACTCACTTTTGCAGCATAACACGAAGCAGCAAATAACTCTGCATCATCTTCAATGGCACAACGCTCTTTTAACCTTCTTTTAATTTGGTCACGAGCACCAATATATGTGACACCATACACTGACGTCATCACTGTTTGCTTAACTAACTTCCTGTCCACCTAAGCATGCCATTCATAACATAAATATGTCAAAATAAATAGATATAACCAGAAAAAATAACATTTTAACACATAATTTCATCATTATATACCTGGTCGACTAACATTCGTGCATGCTTAGCATTTGGATCAGTTGTTGGGTCCCCCTCTGCATCTCTCCGCATAATTTCAATCACTCTGATTCAGCAAATTTTTTATATTAATATTGATCTCGAAAGGTTTTAAGAATCACTGAATCAGTAATTATTAAAAAAGATAACACGACAGAAAAATAGGTAAAGAGGTAACCTAGTAGCAATCCCAGAATAGACATCAGCTGGCTTATCTCCTTCAACTAGATTGACTGCAACCGCTCCTAACTGCATGAGTGAAAAATTCATGTGTGATTGTAAGATCCAACTGATATACTTAAAAGGGTGTTTGGATTTGGGTTGTATAAGCTTAAAATCACAATAAAGGTCAATAATTATAGTTTCATACCCGCTACAACAGAACTGATTATGAGAGGCTAAATGAAAATCACCATTTACCATTCCTTAAACTTAACATAAAGAGACCTTGAGCCCATATTTCCCATAATATCTTTTTCTTTTCACAAGAAAATGCAATATTTTCTATTTTACTTGTCAAATCTTTATAAAAACATAATTTGCAAAAACATTCAATATCTAGTTATAAATATTTCAATGCACCCACATAATATTTATCTCCTACATCCAATTTTTTTTATTTAGTATCACATAATCACTCTCAAAAAGGGGCATCCAAAAACCCTAACGTTCTTATTGAAAAATGAGCCTTGAACTTAAAAAGTAATTAGATAAAATATCTACAGGTGCTCCTTAAACATCTACAGACAAATTGGAAAAATTTACAATGAGTGAAGTGTGAAGACCATACCTTGTCCCTCCCAAGTGCAGCATAATGTTGTAACCCATTACACGAACCATCCTAAAAAGTTTCAAACCAGAATATCCACGGCTTAAATAAAGTAATTACACAAATTAACTTCTTAACAATATTTTATACAAAACAGAAAATAGTTCACCTGATGAACAGGCATATATGATAAAGTAGTCTCAGGCGAAGAACTTCTTAAAGCTTCAGCTAAATTCATACATGTAGCCAAACATTGAAATGGATCCTCCGCACGTAACCACCACCGTTTTCCTTCAAGAGGTCGATCTGAAGAATCAAATATATCATCCACATGTTTCTCCGTGAACGCCAACCGACCCTCATGAGATAACTTATCTACACCACCACCAAATACATTTGCTAGATGTATTTTCAGCCACCGTAAGCCTGATTCTCCAAGTGGTTTTCCCTCAGCAAACTCAAGCACACCTCGACATAAATCAGACCCCAAATGATTTAAATACGGATGCATTGGGTATGCACGACCTCGAAAATCAAGATTGTGAGGGTAGTAAAAGCCTTCTTCATCCTTCATTTTTCTCGCCACCTGATTTTTGAAAAATAAAATTAGAATGTAACTTGTTCAAGATATTTGTATTTTGCATTACATGTATATAAATACTTACAGCAAGTTTTAATTCAATATCACATCGTTGTGAATGCCTCTCTCTGTTTTCTTTTCTAACGGTTTTCATTTTCCATTTCCATTTTTTTAATTCGGTTTCATCATCTGTATCCGGCTCTTCAGGTAAAGGAACCTGTGTATTCATTATATCATTTATCTTTAGTGAGGGAAAAACATGGTTTTATTCCTGAAATTGATTTTTGAAATAAAGTAAACTCACGTCATCACGGTCAACTAAATCGGCTAGACGTCCTCCACTAGCCCAGATTCTATCTACAACACCAAGGACTTTTCTATTTACCCTCCATTTTGTAGCACCAAGTGTATTAAGCGCCTGAAATAAATATAAAAATTAGAAATGGGAAATGGAAGTTACATATTAAAAGACCAAACAGAAGATGTGCCCACCCCAAAAACAGGTTCTAATTGCTTCTTTGGAGTTCGTTTAACTACATCACGTTGCTGTTTTGCTCCATGTGTGCGCATTATATATGATGGTAGATACAAGTAGCCTCCTCTGTTGTAACTGTAAAATAGAAGACAAATAAGTAGTTAAAACACATTAGTCTTCTACCATAAAAATAACTTAAATATGTTAGTCAATAAAATAAAATAAGCACGAAAGGCATACCCGGTCCAATTAACTGGTGGGAGCAGCATTGGCATATACGGAATCACCATGTGCATAGCCTGATTTTTAAATAAAAATTAAAAAAAAAAATAATAATAATAATAATAATAATAATAATAATAATAATAATAATAATAATAATAATAATAATAATAATAATAATAATAATAATAATAATAATAATAATAATAATAATAATAATAATAATAATAATAATAATAATAATAATAATAATAATAATAATAATAATAATAATAATAATAATAATAATAATAATAATAATAAATAAATAAATAAATATACATACATACATATATAAATGTTTAAAAGTTCATTACTTACACTTTTCTCGAGTCCTTTTCGTACAAGGGGATCACATTCAATAACTCCGTATAAGGTTTCATCAGGAGCTACTTTTCATATGACCACAAGAAGAGAATGGTTTCATCAGTATAAACCAAGCTTCAGAGGCATATCTGTGTAGATTTGCAATGATCATGAACTAAAGATCATTGGAATTGGAAGTACCATTGTGAATACGCACACACAAATTGACACTACTATACACCATCGATACTATGCACGAGTATCATCTAGTTTAATGAACTTGTCATTTTATCTTGAACACGTAGGTAGGTAACATTCATTTAAACCATAGATTTTTCATAGTCCTAAAAGATTTTCTTGAACATGTAGTTAGATAACATTCGTTTAACATATTTAATGTGTATAAGAAAGATATATACTCCATGTCATTAAGAAAATGTATTGAATGTGTATGGGAAAAAAATATGCAATGAAAGATCAAATATGTAAAAGGTATCAAATATAGATAAAGACAGCTTAAAAATGTTCGACTATGTGACCCTATATCAACTCTAAAATTTGTGAAAAAAACACCTTTTATTGTTCAAAATTTTACGTAGAAAAAGCAAAAAATGATATATTTGAAACTATAAATTTACAGGTTGACCGCTTTAATGTACAAATGTAGGTTCAAACCATAACCTACATTTGAAACTATAAAAAATTTTCTTCCTTTCTTTTCTTTTACTCTCGTTAAATACTTGAGAACGGAGCGTAAGGGGGCTCCACATGTAGGTTATGGTTACAAGTGAAGTGAAGGGTAGTAAAGTAATCTAAAAGTACCATAATTTGTCGATTTTCTCATAACTTGAATGTACTCAAATTAAAAATAATTATGTGAGTATATATAGAACAAAACAACAGCATCAAAAAAATCTAATTTGGTCACTGCAATAAAATTGCAATAAAAGGAAAAAGAAAAAAGAAAGAAAAAAAAAAGAAAAAAGAAAAAAAGCATGCGTCAGCATAAAAATAAGTAATAGTTTTGACCCGATCTTTAGTCTTTACTTTACTGTACGTCTATTTCTATATAGGAATTTATAACATCCTAGGCAAATTCTACATTGGTCGTTACTTGGATTGATGCTCGGACATAAGTTAACATTTGCCTTATATGACAATAACGCGTTTTGCAGTCTAACGGTTAATTGCCCATACGGTTAAGCGTACTCGTGTGAGAGTAGTATTGGCTTGAGTGACATTTCTCTAAAAACTTCACATGAGGGCATCAAAAGCAATGCCGTGAGCATACGGACAAAACGGATAATACTGTGGTTTATAAAGCAGGGTGTTACTGGTGGTATCAGAGCCACTCCAAGCCATTTGGGATGTGGGTCAAACCTCATCAAAGATGACGAGTCTCTTAGACAGGGTTGTTACCCAACTGAATCCCGGGACGGGATTCCCCTAAAGGGGGTGAATGTAACACCCTAGGCAAATCCTACATTGGTCGTAACTTAGATTGATGCTGGGACATAAGTTAACATTCGCGTTATACGACAACAACGCGTTTTGTTGTCTAACGGTATCGCCCATACGGTTAAGCGTGCTCGTGTGAGAGTAGTACTATCTTGGGTGACCTTTCTCGGAAGTCTTCACATGAGGGCCACAAAAGAAAAATGCGTGAGCCTATGGGCAAAGCGGATAATATTGTGGTGTATAAGGTGGGGTGTTACTGAATTGAAGTTGTATTAGCATATGTGACCAAGAAACACAATATTAGTACATCTAAAAGTATCATAATTTGTCAATTTTCTTATAACTTGAATGTATTCAAATTAAAAATGACTAGATGAGTATATATAGAACAAAACAACAACATCAAAGAAATTATCTAATTTGGTTATTGCAATAAGAGGAAAAAAGGAAAGCACACGTCAGCAGAAAAATAAGTAATAGTTTTGACCCGGTCTTCAGTCTTTAATCTTCTATACGTCAATTTCTATCTAAGGAATTGAAATTGGATTTGGGTATGTAACCAAGATCTACAATATGTAGGCAACCATATATATATGACACACCAAATGAACTCAGCTGACTCGAGTTGTATAAAAGAACTAAGCACACAATTTTCTTATTCGATATAACTTACACAAACACACTCACAAAACGCTATTCTTGAAGAAGAAAATAAATGCAACAATAGGGAGGACAGACATATCAGTTCAAGACAGGCTGAGGCTTTGGTGGTTACGATAGGGAGGTCAATGGAACATGGCCCTAGTGGGAGTCACATTCATCGTAAATCTAAAATAGGAAGGAAGAAGAATTATAAATGCTACAAATGTGGCAAGCTGGGTCACTTGAGGAAGAATTGTAGGAGTCGTAATAACTATAATCCTCAGGGAAATGTCACTAGCGCTTCAGAACATGGTAATGCTTTATGTTTTGAAGTAGCGATTTCAAATGAAGGCAGAAAGAGATTTATAAATGTATAGTTGTTCGATACAGGAGTTACTTTTCATATGACCACAAGAAGAGAATGGTTTCATCAGTATAAACCAAGCTTCGGAGGCGGATCTGTGTACATTTGCAATGATCATGAACTAAAGATCATTGGAATTGGAAGTATCATTGTGAATACGCACACACAAATTGACATTGCTATACACCATCGATACTATGCACGAGTATCATCCTGTTTAACAAACTTGTCATTTTATCTTGAACACGTAGGTAGGTAACATTCATTTAAACCATAGATTTTTCATAGTTCTAATAGATTTTCTTGAACATGTGTATAAGAAAGATATATACTCCATGTCATTAAGAAAATGTATTGAATGTGTATGGAAAAAAATATGCAATGAAAGATCAAATATGTAAAAGGTATCAAATATAGATAAAGACAAAAGCTTAAAAATGTTCGACTATGTGACCCTATATCAACTCTAAAATTTGTGGAAAAAACACCTTTTATTGTTCAAAATTTTAGGTAGAAAAAACAAAAAAATATATTTTGAAACTATAAATATACATGTTGACCGCTTTGATGTACAAATTCTCAATAATTATCATGTGACGTTTTAATAATTAAGGACAAGGAAAACTCAATGTAACAATACATATGAAGCGTATAAGAAAGATATATACTCCATGTCATTAAGAAAATTTATTGAATGTGTATGGAAAAAAAAATACAATGAAAGATCAAATATGTAAAAGGTATCAAATATAGATAAATACAAAAGCTTAAAAATGTTCGACTATGTGACCCTATATCAACTCTAAAATTTGTGGAAAAAACACCTTTTATTGTTCAAAATTTTAGGTAGAAAAAGCAAAAAGGTATATTTTGAAACTATAAATATACATGTTGACCGCTTTGATGTACAAATTCTCAATAATTATCATGTGACGTTTTAATAATTAAGGACAAGGAAAACTCAATGTAACAATACATATGAAACGTATAAGAAAGATATATACTCCATGTCATTAAGAAAATGTATTGAATGTGTATGGAAAAAAAATATACAATGAAAGATCAAATATGTAAAAGGTGTCAAATATAGATAAAGACAAAAGCTTAAAAATGTTCGACTATGTGACCCTATATAAACTCTAAAATTTGTGGAAAAAACACCTTTTATTGTTCAAAATTTTAATAAGAAAAAGCAAAAAAGTATATTTTGAAACTATAAATATACATGTTGACTGCTTTGATGTACAAATTCTCAATAATTATCATGTGACGTTTTAATAATTAAGGACAAGGAAAACTCAATGTAACAATACACGTGAAGCGTATAAAGAATAGAAATTCATAGAAGCAAAACAGATACATTTTCACCACCATTGCCCGTAACATAACCCCCACTCACATCCTTTTTCATTTTTCTCTATGATACTATCTTCTTTAGTATCTTTTTCAAGTCAATCTCTACATCACCTTTGTCAACAATTTTTTTTTTTTTTTTTTTTTTTTTTTTTTTTTTTTTTTTTTTTTGCATAAGGTAAAAACCGAATGGACTAATTGCGAAGTGATTCTACGTACTGTTAAGTGGAGACATAAACTCTAAGTGATGTTTGAACCCATACACATGAATGGACATAATTGTATATATAACTATTTTCTTTCTGTTCCTTCTTATCTCAATAACACATAACATGTTTTCTTTCCTTTTCAATGTTGCTACCTTGAGAACATAGATGAAATAATTTTCTTCCTTTCTTTTCTTTTACTCTCGTTAAAAACTTGAGAACAGAGCGTAAGGGTGGCTCCACATGTAGGTTATGGTTACAAGTGAAGTGAAGGGTAATAAAGTAATTTAAAAGTATCATAATTTGTCGATTTTCTCATAACTTGAATGTACTCAAATTAAAAATAATTATATGAGTATATATAGAACAAAACAACAGCATAAAAAAAATCTAATTTGGTCACTGCAATAAAAATACAATAAAAGGAAAATGAAAAAAGAAAGAAAAAAAGCATGCGCCAGTAGAAAAATAAGTAATAGTTTTGACCCAATTTGTAGTCTTTACTTTACTGCACGTCTATTTCTATATAGGAATTTATAACACCCTAGGCAAATTCTACATTTGTCGTGACTTGGATTAATGTTGGGACATAAGTTAACATTCGCCTTATATGATAATAAAGGGTTTTGCGGTCTAACGGTTAATCGCCCATACGGTTAAGCGTACTCCTGTGATAGTAGTATTGGCTTGGGTGACATTTCTCTAAAGACTTCACATGAAGGCCATAAAAGCAAAGTCGTGAGCTTACGGGAAAAATAGATAATACTGGGTATATACAACGGGGTGTTAGAAGTGGTATCAGAGCCACTCCAAGCCGTTCAGGATGTGGGGCAAACCTCATCAAAGATGATGAGTCTCTTGGACAGAGTTGTTACCCAACTGAATCCCGGGACGGGATTCCCCTAATGGGGGTGAATGTAACACCCTAGGCAAATTCTATATTGGCCGTAACTTAGATTGATGCTGGGACGTAAGTTAACATTCGCGTTATACGACAACAACGCGTTTTGTTGTCTAACGTTATCGCCCATACGGTTAAGCGTGCTCGTGTGAGAGTAGTACTGTCTTGTGTGACCTTTCTCGGAAGTCTTCACATGAGGGCCAAAGCCGTGAGCCTACGGGCAAAGCGGACAATATTGTAGTGTATAAGGCAGGGTGTTACAGATTTGAAGTAGTATTTGCATATATGACCAAGATCTACAATCTCTAGGCAACCATATATATATATATATATATATATATATGTATATATATATATATATATATATATATATATATATATATATATATATATATATATATATATATATATATATATATATATATATATATATATGATACACCTAACTCAGCTGACTCGAGTTGTATGAAAGAACTAAGGACATAATTGTTAACCTACAAAAAAATAGTCACATTATTAAGTATGTATCTTTTCATTGAGTTAGGTTAGATCAATTTCTGTTTATAAGTTTGCAATTGAGTTAAGTTAGATCAATATAGTTTTATATTTTTTCATCTCCCGTCCCGTTTTATTTATCCGTCCACTAGATAGTCAAGTTTGATAAATCAATATACTTAAAGTTATTGTTAAAAAAAATATTTATAGAAAAAAAAAATCAACTAGTTATAAGGTGCTTCTAGTGTCATACGAAGCTACCAAAAAACGTATCGTAAGTCATATAACATACATCGTCATTTACAATAACTAAATACTTTCACTTATGGGGAGAGCTTCTATAATAATAAGGTAGCTTCTTTTGTTTGGCAACAAAATTTCATCATCTTTGACAGGGTTGTTAGCCAACTTGAATTCTAAGACGAGATTCCCTTAAGGGGGTGAGTGTAACACCTAGGCAAATCCCACATTGGTCGTGACTTGAATTGATGCTGAGACATATGTTAACATTCGTCTTATATACCAATAATGCGTTTTGTGGTCTAACAGTTAACCACCCATACCGTTAAGCGTTCTCATGTGATAGTAGTGCTGACTTGGGTGACCTAACGGGATGTCGTCACATGAGGTCCACAAAAGGAAAGCCGCGAGCCTACGGGCATAGCGGATAATATTATGGTCTATAAAGCGGGTATTACATGTAATATCAGAGCCACTCCAAGCTGTTTGGGATGTGAGGCAAACCTTATCGTCGTTCAAGGATAATGAGTCTCTTAGACAGGGTTGTTACCCAACTTGAATTCGGGGACGAGATTCCCTCAAGGGGTGAGTGTAATAACCTAGGCAAATCCCACATTGGCTGTGACTTGGAGTGATGCTGAGACATATGTTAACATTCGCCTTATATACCAATAATGCATTTTGTGGTCTAACATTGGCTGTGATGCTGGGATATTTGTTAATTATATAGTTTTTATGTTTTATGCATTAAAGACTTGTACCTAAGCTTCAAAGTATTGTGCTTTAACGTTTAAGACTTAGATATATATATAATCATGTATAATACCTTAGGGTTTTATGATAACTATAATAACTGACAAACATTTAGTTTGCACGCTAAGTATGTTAATGAAGTAACGTAAAGTGGTAAATGAAAGTTGAAAATATTTATACCTAACATATTAAGATATTTATTCGAAACGAATTTAAGTGAACATGTTAAAAAAATAGACGTGAAAAATAAATAAGTATTCTTCTCTTAAAATATTAATATAAGTGGAAATTTACCGGTGGTTACATATAGTTATTTTATCTCTCAAATGTTTAGGGTTTGTGCTCTTTAGTATATTTTCTCTCTAAAATGTCTAGGATTTGTGCTCTTTCATAACTATCTACCTGGTGATTTTAATCAATCTGATTTTGCGCCTCTCATGGCCCTGGGGGTAGGCGAGCTGGTTATAATAGGCGAGCTGATTTTGCTCTTTCATAACTATCTACCTGGCGAGCTGATTTTGCGCCTATCTACCTAGTGATTGTAATAGGCAAGGGATTTTGTACTTTGACTTAAAACCCGAAAATGTACTACTTGACACTGATTATAGTGTCAAGATATGTGATTTTGGGTTATATAGAATTGTAAACACATGTAAAAGACAAAATACAAGTGAAGCCGTTCCACCTTGATAGTTTTAAGGGAACAACATATATCTGAAAATTAAGTATCTAAATATTTTATGAGGCCTAAAGCGAAAATATGATTTAGGAGTTTCATATATCTAAAGTTTCGGATAATGTAACCTAATTTTAGAACCGAACCCATTTAATTTTCGGATATCCGAATATGGACATATTTCAACCCCTAATATATCTTCTTTTTTTTAATGTCATTTATAGGGTTGTAAATAAGTTGAATGCTCACCGAACATTTCATGAACTGTTTGGTAGGGCCAACTTGAAACTAAAAAGCACTTGACAGAAAGAAAAAATTTGGACCACCAGAAACTCAATTATCTGCACTAGATATAGTTCCACGTAAACTAAATCAAAGAAACACCATCAGATTTGCTCTATTATTCTCAACATCTTCTACATTTAACAACAACATTATCATTATCATTATCATTATCATTATCAGGTTATTCGTTTCCTTGTAATATTATAGTTCGTGCTACCTTATTGTCATGTATATTGGTTGGTCTTGTGTTGTTTTTCAGTTAAGTTAATGTTGCTAACAAAACACTTTCTAGTTACAGTTCTTTTGTGAATATGACCACCAATTTGACACCCAACGATTCTCTTCCTGAGTTTCCTTCTATCACCGATGGGTTTAGAGTGAGACCTATACTCATTTTTAGAGCTAGTACTGATAACAAAATAAAATTTGGTTGTGGATTCTACTGTCGATGTGGAAATTGTACTCATTATGTGTTTTCGGTTCTTATTCTTGTTCATGAAAAACACCTACAACCCCTTGTCTATGCTCCTCCTCAACTCGTTTGGTCTGCTAACTCAAAACATCACGTCAAAGAAGGTGCAATTCTAATACTTGATGCACAAGCTGGGTTGGTATTACATGATGTTGATTATAAAACCGTCGTTTGGACCTCCTACCTTCCTACCCCCTGGGAAGATCTATTTTTGGAATAATTTTAAATGTTGATGGTAATCTCAAATTATATAATGCACATCACTTGCCTGCTTGGGATTCTTTTAGTTGCCCTAGTGATACTTTGTTTCCCGGATCTGTTTAATTGGTAGAGGAGCACACAGATCTGTTTTTCAGGGTACTTTAGACGATTCTAAGATTGTAATGAAAAAGTTTGAGAGAAGAGTTGAATTAAATGAATCTTTCAAAAGTGATATTAAAGCCATTGAAAGTCTTCATCACATTAATGTACTTAAACTTATAAGTTATTGTCCATTTGTAGATTGTCCACTTTTTGTATGCGAGTATCTAGTCAACGGATCATTAGACAAGTGAATCAACGGAGTAAAAAGAAAGGAAGTGGAACTCACATGGTTAACCTGGAAGCTAATTATAACTTAGAAAGCCAAATGTTTGACTTACCTAAATGAAGAATGTAATAGGCAAGGGATTTTGCACTTTGACTTAAAACCCGAAAATGTACTACTTGACACTGAATTTAGTGTTAAGATATGTGATTTTGGGTCATCTAGATTCATAAGCACAATTCAAAGGCAAAACACAAGTGAAGCGTTCCACCTTGATAGTTTGAAGGGAACAGCGAATATCTGAAAATTGAGTATCAAAATATTTTAGGAGGCGTAAAGCGAAAATATGATATAGGAATTTCATATATCTAAAATTTTGGATTATGGTTTTATGCATACAAATATCCGAAAATTGAGTATCCAAATATTTTGAAGTTTTGTAAAACTTATATATGAGCTCCAAAAGTGACAATCATGTATCCTAATTTTCAAACCAAACCAAATTAAATTTCGGATATCTGAATATGGATATTTTTCAATACTACTAATATATAATTTCCTTTTATGTCATTTATAAGGCTGTAAACGAGCTCAACGTTCATAGAATATTTCATGAACTGTTCGGTAGGGCCAACCTGGAATTAAAAAGCACTTGACAGAAAGAAAAATTTTGAACCACAAGAAACTCATTTATCCGCACTAGATATAGTTCCACTTAAATTAAATTAAAGGAACATGGGGAAATCAAGACAACGAAGGGTGTCTATAGTTTTCGTATGATTGTATTGGAAATTTGTTGCAGAGAGAAAATTAACAAAAAAGCACACGGATATGTTTTTCAAGGCACTTTAGACGATTTCAGGATTGCAGTGAAATTTTTTGAGGAAAGATTTTAATTAAATGAATATTTCAAAGGTTAATTACAAGTCTCCATCACATTAATATACTTAAACTTAGGTTGTTGAATGGAAGTGTAGCTTGCTTTATTCTCTCCGTTGAACCGAATGAGGCCGACATTGCTTTTAGTATACCTAGATCATTGTCGATGCAATATCTCAAACTAATGCCGGATGGCTATTTGATAGTACGTGAGTGGAATATACAAGAGTGGACACAAATTGCTGATATATTTAAGTGTTCTCATAGAAAGTGCGGTCAGCCAGTGGCTTGTGGAGAAAACTCTGTGTACTCGATTAGTAATCAGCAATGTGATTGTGTAGGTTCACAATTTTTTAGACCAAAAGACTTTTTGCAAAAACACCTGGGTTGTTATCCACTCGCTCCTTTCCAGTGCAACGATACCAACACTCAAAGGCTAATTTTAGAAAATAACGTTCAACACCACATCTTTAAGATACACATGGAGAGTGTCGATATGTTTACCTGCTACCGAGTATGTTCACGCGAGTGTTCTTGCAAGGCAGCTGTATTTTGACATGATTCTGATTCTTCCAACGGAAGTTGCTATTTACCGACGAAGCTTAAGACATTAGTGAAAGTTGATCCTTCTAAACTCACCCACAAAGACAAAACTTTCATCACTATTCAAATGCCAGAGTCATCACATGCGCATTTTAGTGAATGTTCGCATCCACAAAGGTGAGGACTTCCAATTATAATCATAATTGCTATATGCCTTGGAGTTTTGTGGTTTTTTTTTTGGGGGGGGGGGGGGGTTTGCATTCATAATTAGTTTCTACAAATATCTTAAGGAGAAAAGAAACAACAAACAACTATATTAGAAGTTGAAATCTTATGATGATGACATGTATATAAAGAATGTCCAAAGATTGCCCACTTGGTATTCCTACAAACAACTACAAACTGCCACTAATAATTTCAGTGAAGAAAATTTAATTGGCAGAGGAGCACAAGGATCTGTTTTTCAGGGTAGTTTAGACAATTCCAAGGTTGCAGTAAAAAAGTTTAAGGGAAGACTTGAATCAAATGAATCTTTCAATCATGAGGTTAAAACTGCAAGTCTCCATCACGTTAATGTACTTAAACTTATAGGTTATTGTCTATTTGTAGATAATCCACTTCTTGTATACGAGTATATGGTGAACGGATCATTAGACAAGTGGATCAACGGAGTTAAAAGAGAGGTTGAGGAACTCACATGGTCAACCTTGAAGCTAATTATAACTCATATAGCCAAAGGTTTGACTTACCTAATGAAGAATGTAATAGGCAAGGGATTTTGCATTTTGATTTAAAACCCGAAAATGTACTACTTGACATTGATTTTAGTGTTAAGATATGTGATTTTGGGTCATCTAGATTCATAAGCACAATTCAAAGGCAAAACACAAGTTAAGCGTTCCACCTTGACAGTTTGAAGGGAACAACGGATATTTGAAAATTGAGTATCCAAATATTTTAGGAGGCGTAAAGCGAAAATATAATATAGGAATTTCATATATCTAAAGTTTCGGATAATGGTTTTATGGATACATATATCCGAAAATTGAGTATCCAAATATTTTGAAGTTTTGTAAAACTTATATATGAGCTCCAAAAGTGACAATCATATATCCAAATTTTTGAACCAAACCAAACGAAATTTCGGATATCCGAATATGGACATTTTTCAACACCCTCATATATCATTTCCTTTTTATGTCATTTATAGGGCTGTAAACGAGCTGAACGTTCATAGAATATTTTATGAACTGTTCGGTAGGGTCCAACCTGAAATTAAAAAGCACTTGATAGAAAGAAAAAATTTAAACCACCAGAAACTTATTTATCCGCACTATATATAGTTCCACTTAAACTAAATCAAAGGAACATGGGGAAATCAAGATAACGAAGGATGTCTATAGTTTTCGTATGATTGTATTGGAAATTTGTTGCAGAGAGAAAATTCACGAAAAACAAAAACATGGTCATGGTTTAAAAAAGCGGTCTGAGGCGGCGCCTCGAGGCGAATCGGTCAAAAAACGCATATGAGGCGGCGCCTCATGGTCGAGGCGTATTAATATTTTTGGTGGGAAAATTGGAGCCATTTGTTGGGGGTCCACATTAATTGGAGGGAAACTTTGGAGCCAAAACTTTTGGCTGACAAAAAATGGA
>JARVZY010004223.1:0-24244 GCA_030686995.1 Artemisia argyi
GAGTACTTTTTTCTTAAATATATTATTGTTTTTATTGATTTGATACTATATGTATCTTGTAATATTAAGTCAAGCATTTTGTGCTCAGTGGTTATATGGCTCCCGAGTATGCAATGGAAGGAACTTTCTCTATCAAGTCTGATATCTACAGCTTTGGAGTCTTGATCCTCGAAATTGTCAGTGGAAGAAGAAATAGTAGTTTCAATCATCTTGGTCGCACATTCAATCTTCTCGGATATGTAAGTCGTCTAACTAATGTCAACTTTCTGCATCTTTCACTTGCTATAGAGTAACTTTGTTGACGATAATAACATCTTACTCCGTCCTTATAAAAAAGTTATGTATAATTTGTCTTGACCTCAAAGTCAAGGTAAAGCATGCAGCTAATAGTCATACATTCATGGTAGCTAGGGTGTCAAAAAAATCGATCCGACCAGAACCCGATTAAGCCTATTTAAGTAGTGTTACTCAGGACAATAATTTTTTTCGGGTCAACCCGAGTAACCTGAATACTAATTAGGGTCGGGTTTTGGGTTGAAAAAGTTTGGCTAACTCTGTTCGGGTAAACCCGAACAAGGGGTTTTTTTTATTTAATATATTTTTTATACATTATCTATTTAAACGAGTCTAAATTGGCACTTTTATTACATTACTCAAATTCGGGTTGACCCGAAACCGAACAGACCTGAGTAGACCTGACCCGAATTGACCCAAACCCACCTAACCCGAATTCAAATAGGTCGAGTTCGAGTATGTTTTTTTAGCCTTGACCTGACTTTGACCCTACCCAAATTGACCTGCACCCCGCAACCCGACCCGATTAACATCCTAATAGCAATATCGCTTCTCATGTTTACTACGGAATAAAATATTGTTATGCCTTCACCTATCAATTGTTGATCATTTCCTTACGTGTAAAAATAGGAATTGAGCCATTGAGGGTTTCCCCATTATAAATGGTGTTTTATTGAATAAGCGTAAACTAGTTTTTCCATGGGCTTTAGGCCGACTGATCATAACATCACATAGAATGACTAATAAAGAACACCAGTTTTATCTTCTTGAACATAAATGGCAATTAAGTACGTTTTATGATCTAGGCATGGGAGCTATGGCAACAAGGGAATGCATTAGATTTGGAGGATCCATCAGTTGGAAGTACTTCTGATATACAACAGGTCTTAAGAACCATTCATGTGGCTCTTCTCTGTGTACAAGAAGATGCAATGGATAGACCAACAACTTCAGATATGATCTCCATGCTTCTCAATGACACCATATCCTTACCTACTCCAAACAAACCCGCATTCTTCCTTCGCAGAGCCGAGTCAAGTTCAACTTCAAATGAAATCCGACCAAGTGATTGCTCTGTAAACAATATGACCATCACTGTTGCCGAGGGTCGTTAAGGAGTGAAGGTGGCTGCTTTTATACTACTCCGTATTTGCTTTCTCATTATATATATTTTATATTCGAAGTTATTATTTTATATTCGAAATCCGACCAAGTGATTGCTCTGTAAACAATATGACCATCACTGTAAACAATAAAGTTATTTTATATTTGAAGTTATTACAGTACTATTTAATTGTACTAAGTGGTGTTTATTTTGGAGAATATGCTTTCTATATGCATGAATTGATTACTAAAGGAGTAATACGTTTTGACTTTGACGAAGATGATACGGTGCCTTTTCTCTATGTGGGCCCAAAATAAAAACTTTTTTTCAATGATTTAATACTATTTGTTATATGCACGGTATCTAAAACTAGTTTTGTAAAGCAAGGATGTTGTTTTGTAGGATTTTGAATCACATTTCTAACAATTAGGGTTGAATTTGTCTAATATGAAAGTTGAAGGGCTAAAAGGAAAAGTTACATATTAATTGGTCCATAACAGGTAATAATATTTTGATTACTTTAATTTGTTTTGAATTTAAATATTGTGACAATTCATAAATCTATTGTTTTGTAAACGTCAAGCTTATAAAAAACGAAATAGTTGAAAAAAAAAAAAAAAAAAAAAAAAACATTAGATGGTGTATGTAATTCGTAGCTTTTTTTTTTACCTGGATTCCGACTCGACATTGCGAGCCGAGTAATCCTAGAGCGACTATCTTTTTGGATAGCCCGGAGTCATCGCAGGTGAACCTCCGTAGCCACATGGGGATTAATTCGTAGCTTTTGGGCATAGGTTGACGTATTTATTACCTAGTAAATTAGTAGATTATGTAAAACTTGCTTTATAGCGAAACCAAACTGAATTTGAATTTAGTGTTTGGTCGCATTTTTCAAACCGATAAACCCATACCGAACAACATTCAAAACACAAAAACCAAACCGGTAAACACCCCTAATATGCCACCTCAAAATACCTAAAGAGTGAAGAAAAGTTAACTGAGCTAAAAGTCAAACTTATAAAAACTGAAATAGTTTATGTAATGGGCCTGATCCATGCAAATTGAGCCCATCTCATACATATTGGATCATACAATCTCATGGTCCTATATCAACTAAACCCAATAAACTATAGAACAATGAAGTGTTTGTTTAATCGCTTAAAATCATCTTATTGAACAGGTCACATTTCAAATTGTTTGTTGTTTGATGCTAATAGAATAAAGGGTATGTTT
Source organism: Artemisia argyi (assembly GCA_030686995.1). Taxonomy (NCBI): domain Eukaryota; kingdom Viridiplantae; phylum Streptophyta; class Magnoliopsida; order Asterales; family Asteraceae; genus Artemisia; species Artemisia argyi. The sequence continues at coordinate 2,633 of JARVZY010004223.1, forward strand.
GGATATCTGTTTATCAGTGATATGCCCACAACCTGTTTGTTAAAATGCCATTCTAACTTTTGCATTGTGATAGTGTTTAAAAAGTAATTAAGTTAGTTATGTAAAAGACTAAACACACACTGTCATATGTTTTGCACGTTGACAATGGTTAGTTTCATTAAACTATGTGCTAATGATAGACGGATGCGTTTTCCAAGACCAACGACTATACCGACACTTTTAGTATGATTAGACATTGTCATTTCAACTCGGGCCGAAAGATCGTGGCTGTTTTTTCTGGGACATGGACACTCAACCTCCAAAATCAGTGTCATCACTTAGAAAAGCTGCTAAGTCATTTGGGGATGTTTGGTACCAGATAGCTTATGCTAATGAAAGTCCGATTCATTATGTCCCCCCTCTGATTAAGGAACATAGGAGAGATAGGAAAGCGTTGAATCGGTTGGAAAATAAGTGCGTTTTGAGTTTTCTAACAAACAAATTCACAAGCATGTTTGTGGAAGGAAGTTTTTTAATAACGAGAAGCTAATTAACCATTTTAAGCAAATTCACAAGCGTGAAGATGTGAAACGAGTGAGTCAGCTAGAGGTACTCAAAGGGTGAAATTGGTAGGAAAATATTCGATGAAAACGGAAAAGTATAGTAATTCTGCAGGATATAATTTTACTCCAGAGCTGGGTATGGATTGGGAGATGAGTTAAACTCGTTTTATCAGAATTAGAGATATTGAATAATCATGAGAATTAATCAGGTATGCTCTTTAATTGTTTTTGAAGTTTAATTTTACATTGATAATTTGGTGATGCCTTCATTGTTCCATTTTTTCTGTTCAAGCTGGTCACTGATTTGATTGTTCATCACACTTCTTGTTGTTTGTTACCTAAACAAAAAGTTGAACATGTTAAAATGTTATATTGCCTTCCCTTGCCCTGCCGTCCATTTTATCACCTCAAATGCGTAGGCATTGGTTCTGTTAGTGAAAAGACATCTAATTACATCATTTTCTCAATGATTTATAGATGATGTGATGTTTGTGAAAAAATCTTTGTAAAACTTTGACGTCCACTTGTTAAATGCACAATTTTCTTTTACAAATTTATACTCAAACAGCGTGTTTAATAAATCAAAGAGGGAAAGGAGTAGTTTCCTTTGTGAATGACGATAAAACCAGTCCCTTTTAATGGTTCATTTCTTGGAAACAAACATGAATACAAACAAAGACTAGTTTTTCTAAGAAAAGGACGTGAAGTCTGCCCCGTCCAACACGGTGAGTATATACCGAAGTAAAACAAATAAGTTGGAATGTTAATATATAATAGCCTTAAGAAATAAAATAAATAGCTGGCAAATTGGGTACCTGTTATACCTGTTAAGACCTGTTTAGGGAAAAATGTACTATGCAATTTTTTTATTTTTTAAAATAATTGTTTTTAGTATTCTAGGGTTCAATATTTAACTTTTTTGATATATAAAACGTATATCTGTCATACTCAAACCACCAAAACCAAGTGTTAAACGAGTCATTTTCATGTTTGAAACTTATGTTATTCGCACGCTCAGAACCTGTTAAGACATGTTAAGACACGATTTGCCAGCTCTTAAGATATATTGTTACCTTAGGTTTCACTAGTAAGCTTGTCACAAAGTGGGCATTCTAATGATAGTCTAAAGAGATGTTGATACCTTCTAAGTAATTTGCATTACAAAAAAGTACATTTATTTTAGTTTTACTGGATAATAAGTGGAGAAAAAAATAGATAACAGAAAAAAATGATTGGATGAAATTGGTTAAGACTTGGGTATAGTTGAGGAAGTCAACCGAAAAACCTTTTGGGTCAACAATACTTCTGTTATGAATAATGATACAAGTATCCATCAAGATTCACATGTAAGGGAAATGCATCGTTAGTGTGATTATTGAATACGAAAATGCTTCCTCATATTGTGATTTTTCTTTTCTTGTTGTTTGTTAATGGTAATAAATCAGTCTAGCTATTTGCATAATACACACACACACACCCCGACACAAATTGTGTACTGAATGCAATTTCTTCCACATGTGCAGGAGCTATAGGGACTACTTTTACTGTCGTCAACGAGTGTGCTTTCACTGTTTGGCCTGGAATCTCAGGGACACCTGTTCACAACACCACCGGGTTCGAGCTCACACAGAATAGTTCACACTCTTTTCAAGTTACAAATAGCTGGGACGGTGTTATATGGGGAAGAACTAATTGCACCTTCAACAAGTTTGATCAATGGTCATGCGTCATAGGTGACTGCGGCTCCCATGAAATGGAGTGCTTTGGAAGAGAAAGTACATCTTCCGTTACAAGCATATCTTTCAGTTTAAATGAAGTCACAGACAACACATCATACAGGTACGGCTATGATGTCTATCAGGCGCGTAAACGTTCACTTGGGGGCTACAATGAGTTATGGATGACTGTCGAGACTACTGGTGGATCAGGTCCTTGCCAAATTATTGGCTGTCTTCATTGGTCATGCATGAAACCTATTGCAACAAATAGTTGGTGCCAGGGAGCTGATTACACTATCACATTTTGTCCCCTCCCAGATACATTTTCAATAATCAAATTAGGTAGCGAACGTAAATCCCCCAAGTACCTTATGTCCCCTGAAGGTGATTTCACGTTAGGCTTCTTTGGTGCAAATAACAGTTACTTGGGAATTTGGTACACCTATGATGATCAGTCCACGGAAGTATGGGTAGCCAATCCAAACACACCAATTACATCCACCTCTCGTGCCCGTGCCCTATCCATTGAACCCAACACAGGAAACTTGATCATCACTGTTGAAGGCACGACTGTGATGAATATTACTGATGTTAAAGTGGGTCAATACACAAACGTGTCTGCAAAACTACAAGACACAGGTAACTTGCAGCTGATCAACAATTTCAACGAGAAGGTTTTGTGGCAGAGTTTTGATCACCCCGTCAACGTACTTTTACCGGGTATGAAGTTGGGGTATGACAAGGAAATAGGGCGGAATTTGACCCTGACTTCTTGGTTGACCAATGAAATCCCTCATTCTGGAGCTTTTACATTGAGTTGGGAAGCCACTGATGAAGCATCTCAGAGATTCCTGATTCGAAGACGAGGCCAACCCTACTGGACTAGTGGGAATTTAGTAAATCAAACATTTCCATATCTTGATACAACAAATGAGTCATATAATTCACATGGCTACAATATGACTTCTGTGTACAACACGGAAGATCAATATTTTAGCTATAATTCATATGGCTACAATATCACTTCCGTGTACAACAAGGAAGATCAATATTTTAGCTACACAGCTAATATTACCATCTTGATATATTTTAATGGCACATATGAGTTTGCTTTACCCATGTGGATTTTGACACCAGATGGGAATATTACAATTACAAATATGATTAATTCTCCTGCTCGGACTTCTGAGTTTTGTTATGGGTATGATTCAGGTGATGGTTGTGTAAAGGAATCGAGTTTGCCTCCATGCAGGACAAAGAATGATAAATTTAATAAACTAAATGGAGAATTTGCTCCTGAAATGACAAGAAATGACACCGATGAAAACTCAAGCCTAAGCATCAGTGATTGCTTTTCCAAGTGTTGGAATAATTGTAGTTGTGTCGGATTTGAAAGCAACACCAATGATGGAACTGGGTGTATTTTTTGGATTGGAAGCCTTAGCTTTGTGGCTAGTCCGCAACAGAGTTCTACATGGAAGTACGTGATCAGCGCCCAACATCTACCCAGTCCAAGTACTGCAGGTAAGAATTTTGATCAAGAAAGCACAAAGTAATTAGGAAAGTGTCATTTTATTGGCATTTACTAAAGGATTTAGCCTTTTCTGTCTAAACAGAAAATAGAAGAGAAAAGAGCATGAAGCGGATATGGATACCCGTGGGTGCATCCATTCTTCTAATTTTTCTCTGTTTGGGGCTCTTAAGGTATATAGAGAAAAGAAAACAGAGACGAGAAGGTATAAAACACAAGTCCTCTATATCTTCCATATGTTTTATACATTATCTATGCTTCATTCCATTTATTAACTGTAACTGATTGTAGAAGAGGAAAGACGGAAAAGAGATGCAAAATTTCTGGAGCTAACAGCTTCTGAAAGCTTCAAAGATGTACATCAGCTTGAAAGTATTGGTGGGAATGGGCATGATTTACTATTGTTTAGCTTTGCCTCTATTATGACTGCCACATGTGATTTCTCATTAGAAAATAAGCTTGGACAAGGTGGTTTTGGACCTGTTTACAAGGTAACTTTACTTCCATGTTTACCCTACTTATGTATTTTTTTTTTTAAACTCTTGAAACAGATATTTCATAAATTATAATAATCAGGGAATACTAAGAGATGGACGAGAAATTGCAGTTAAAAGGCTTTCAAGAGCATCAGGGCAGGGTCTTGTGGAATTTAAGAATGAGCTCATACTTATAGCCAAACTTCAACACACAAACCTTGTTCGGGTTCTTGGTTGTTGCATTCACGCGGAAGAAAAGATGTTAATATATGAGTATATGCCCAACAAAAGCTTAGATTTTTTCCTTTTCGGTATGCAGAGTTCGTAAGGGAGTTGATCACATCAATTTCATTTGCTGGTTTTCATTCCTAATATAGACCTTAATATTGTATGCAGATTCAAACAAAAAGTCTCAGTTGGATTGGCCTAAACGATTCAACATAATTGAAGGAATTGCCCAGGGGTTGTTATACCTTCATAAGTACTCGAGAATGCGAGTTATCCACAGAGACCTAAAAGCTAATAACATTCTCTTAGACGTGAGTATGAATCCTAAAATTTCTGATTTTGGTATGGCAAGAATATTCAATCCTAATGAGACTCAGGCAATGACCAATAGGGTGGTCGGGACATAGTAAGAACGCTCTTTTTCCTTTACAACTTCAACAAATGTTCGACTACTTTTTACTTAAATATGTTCTTGTTTTTATTGATTTGATACTATATGTATCTTGTAATATTAAGTCAACTAGTCAAGCATTTTGTGTTCAGTGGCTATATGGCTCCCGAGTATGCAATGGAAGGAACTTTCTCTATCAAGTCTGATATCTACAGCTTTGGAGTCTTGATCCTCGAAATTGTCAGTGGAAGAAGAAATAGTAGTTTCAATCATCTTGGTCGCACATTCAATCTTCTGGGATATGTAAGTCGTCTCACTAATATCGATTTTCTGCATTTTTCACATGCTATAGAGTAATTTTGTTGAAGATAATAACATCTTAGTCCTTCCTTATAAAAGTTATGTATAATTTGTCTTGACCTCAAAGTCAAGGTAAAGCAGGTAGGCTACATGATGTAGCTAATAGTCACACATTCATGGTAGCCAGGTGTGTCAAAATACCCGATCCGACCCGAACCAACCCGATCCCGAACCCGATTAAACCTATTTGTGTTGAGTTACTCGGGTCAATAATTTTATTCGGGTTATTCGGGTCAACCCGAGTAACCCGAATACTAAAGAGGGTCGGGTATCGGGTTAAAAAAGTTTGGCTAACTCGGGTTCGGGTCAATCCAATTGACCCGAATAAGGTTTTTTATTTCTTTTATTTAATATATTTTTCATATATTATGTATTTAAACGAGTATAAATAGGCAATTTTGTGAAATTTACTCATATTCGGGTTGACTTGAACCTGAACAAACCCATCCCGAGTAGACCGGACCTGACCCGAATTGACATAAACCCGACTAACCCGAATTCAAGTAGGGTCAGGTTCGGGTATGATATTTTTAGCCCGAACCCGCTCAACCCGACCCGATTAACACCCCTAAGTAGCAATATCATTTTGCATATTTACTATTGAATAAAATATTGTTATGCTCTTCAGCTATCAATTGTTGATCAGCTGGTTACGAGTAAAAAATAGGAATTGAGGGTTTTCTCCTTACTAATGGTGTTTTATTGAATAGAAAGGAATCATAAACTAGTTAAATCATTTTCCCTGGGCTTTAGGTCAACTTATCATAACATTACATAAAATGACTAAATAAATGGCTATTTATTTAGGCATGGGAGCTATGGCAACAAGGGAATGCATTGGATTTGGAGGATCCATCAGTTGGAAGTACTTCTGATATACAACAGGTCTTGAGAACCGTTCATGTGGCGCTTCTCTGTGTACAAGAAGATGCAATGGATAGACCAACAACTTCAGATATGATCTCCATGCTTCTCAATGACACCATATCCTTACCTACTCCAAACAAACCAGCATTCTTCCTACGCAGAGCCGAGTCAAAATCAACATCAAACGAAATCCAACTGAGTGATTGTTCTGTAAACAATATGACCATCAGTGTTGCCGAGGGTCGATAAGGAGTGAAGGTGGCTGCTTTGAGACTATTTGATTTCTCTTGATATTTTATATTTGAAGTTACTATTTTTGTGCATACTCTCAACTTCAAATGAAGTTATTTTATATTTGAAGTTATTATTTAACTGTATTAAGTGGTGTTTACGATAGAGAATATGCTTTCTCTCATGAACTGATTACTGAAGGCGTAATACGTTTTGACTTTTGAATGAGAAAGAAGATCCGGTGCCTTTTATCTATATGGGCCCACATTAAAACCTTTTTTTTCAATGGTTAATACTATTTGTTTAGGGGTGTCATAAATACCGACTCGATCCGGACCCGACCCATACCCGAACCCGAATAAGGATACTCGGGTCAGGTTAGTCGGGTTCAAAATCATACTCGGGTCAATTGGGTCAACCCGATTAACCCGAATATGAAATAGGGTCGGGTATCGGGTTTAAAATACTTTGGCTCTTCGGGTTCGGGTCAACCCGACTAACCCGAGTTACTTTTTTTTCTTTTTTCTTTTTAATATAAACTTTGCTTAATCTTTATTCAATTGAAAAGCCTAAGTTAAATCATCAAACTTTGCCCTACTGTTGTAATTTTGTGACCAAAAAGCCTATATCTACAACTGTTATTCTCCGTTTTTGTTATTTGAATGATATTGGTTGCAACTAATGTCTAGTCATGGTATTCATGTTCTTTTATTTTCCTATTATTTATATGTTATTAGTATTTTTCAATTTTGCCAAATTTGCAAAGTTACAAGTCTGCAATGAGACTACTGCAGTCTGCAAGTCTCCAATAAGAATGCTACTTTTAATTTTTCATTTGACTACTAGTTATAGATACACTTCATGGAATTGTTAGCTTGTTACCATGCATGGTTGCATGGTTACAACTTACAATTTGCATTACATTTATGGTTCTTTAATATTTATACATTTGCTAATTGCAAATTTGCAACAAGCCTACGGGTAACAAAACAAATGCAACATACAAATTAAGTGATTTATACATGTGCTTTTTACCTTTTTAAGATTTTAACTACTAAATTTAAGAAATTAAATTTTGGGATTATATAAATGGCACATACCCGAACTCGACTAGACCCGACCCGATTTGACCCGAACCTAACCAACCCGAGTTCAAATAGGGTCGGGTTCGGGTATGTTATTTTTTGGCTTGACCTGACTTTGACCCAACCCGACCCGATTAACACCCTATTTGTCCATACCCCATGCGTGCACAGTATCTAAAACTGGTTTTGTAAAGCATGGATGTTGTTTTGTAGGATTTTGAATCACATTTCTAACAATTAGGGTTGAATGTGTCTAATACAAAAGTTAAAGGGATAAAAGAAAAGGTTACATATTAATAGGTCCATAACAGGTAATAATATTTTGATTACTTTAATTTGTTTTGAATAAAAAATATTGTGACAATTTATAAGTCTTTGTTTTGTAAACGTCAAACTTATAAAAACGAAATAGTTAAAAGAACTCTAAATGGTGTATGTAATGGGCCTGAATGCCTGATCCACATAACTGGAGCCCATCTCATTCATATTGGATCATACAATCTCATGGGCCTATATCAACTAAACAAAATAAACTATAGAACAATGGGGTGTTTGTTTAATCGCACAAAATAAACATAGTCTTAGACTATGTTTATTGGTGACCTAAAGTCACAACCGGTCACAAGAGATTGCCAACTTGTGGTCACTTGGTGACCTAAAGTCACAACCGATTGACACATGTCAATTTGTGATTGGTTGAAAGGGGAGAATCGGTCGTGACCCCAACCCACAACCCACACCAAAGGTCACCAATAAACATAGTCTAACATTTTCAAATTGTTTATTGTTTGTTGCTAATAGAATAAAGGGTGTGTTTGAATATCTGTTGTCAGTGATATGCCCACAACCCCATTTGTTAAAATGCCACTCTAACTTTTGCATTGTGATAGTGTTTAAAAAGTAGTTAAGTTAGTTACTTATGTAAAAGACTAAAAACACACTGTCATATGTTTTGCACCTTGACAATGGTTAGTTTCATTAAACTGTGTGTACTAATGATAGACGGATGCGTTTTCCAACACCAACGACTATATCGAAACTTCTAGTATGATTAGATATTGTCATTTCAACGCGGGCCGAAACAATGTGGCTGTTTTTTTAGGAAATGGACAACAAGCCTCCATAATCAGTGTCACCATTTGATGCTTCTATTAGGCTTAGAAAAGCTCCTGAGTTTTTTGGGGATGTTTGGTACTAGATAGCTTATGCTAATGAAAGTCCGTTTCATTATGGCCCCCCTAAGATTAAGGAACATAGGAGAGATAGGAAAGTGTTAAACCGGTTGATCCGTATTAAAGTCGTGTTTGTGGAAGGAAGATTTTTAATAACGAGAAGCTTATTAAGCATTTAAAGCAAATTCATGAGTCGTGTTTGAGTCGGCTAGAGGTAGTCAAAGGGTGAAGTTGGCAGGAAAATATTCAATGAAGATGGAAAAGTATAGTATCGCTGGAGGTTTCTCAACTCCAAAAGTTGGGTATGGATTGGGAGATGAGTTAAACTAGTTTTATCAGAACTAGGGATATTGAATAATCATGAGAATTAATCAGGTATGCTCTTTAAGAGTTTTTGAAGCTTAATTTTATAATCGGTGCTGCCTTCATTGTTCCATTTTTTTGTTCAAGCTAGTCGCTGATCTAATTGCTCATCCCACTTCTTCTTGTTTGTTACCTAAACAAAAAGTTGAACACGTTAATATGCTATAAAACCAACTTGCCTTCCCCTGCCTTGCTGCCCGTTTTATCACCTCAAATGCATTATCCTTGGTTCCATTTGTAGGAAGAAAACAAATTATTTCATTTTCTTAATAATATATGATGTGATATTTGTGAAAAAATCTTTGTAAAACTTTGACTTCCACTTGTTAAAAGCCAGTGTTGTAAATATCGGTCTTGGCGGCCGATATATCAGTGATATATTGCTTATCGGCGGTCGACCGATACGATATTTCACTTATCGGTAAAATTTATCGGTTTGGTCAAAATCGGTAAAATATCAGTCAAAATCGGTTATATCATTCATATCGGTCATATCAGTCAAATCGGTCAAATTTATTGGTCCAGGTTCTTTCCAGTCAATCAGTCATATATTGGAGTTTAATTGGAGCACTTTTGTAGTATACCAAGTTCTCTCTTATAAGTTACAAATATAATTTATGTTTTGTTTTGTGTTACATATGTTGCATTTCAAAAATATATATAAATTTCTTTGTAATTTATGGTCTCTAATATATCACTGATATATCGCCGCCATATCGGTCTTGGCGCTTGGCGCTTGGCGGTTGTCGACAGCTGAGGTACCACCGAGCGATATTTACAACACTGTTAAATGCACAGTTTTCTTTTAATAAAATTGTATGATAAAGATGTATGCAAGAAACCGAAGAGAAAAAGGAGTAGATTCCTTTGTGAATGACGATAAAACCAGTCCCTTTTAATGGTTCATCTCTTCGAAACAAATATCAATATAAACAAAGACTAGTTTGTTTAAGAAAAGGACATAAAGTCTGCCCTGTCCAACATGGTAAGTATACACTGAAGTGAAACAAATAAGTTGGAATGTTAATAATAGCCTTAAGATATACTGTTACCTTAGGTTTCACTGATAAGCTTGTCACAAAGTGGGAATTCTAATGATAGTCTAAAGAGATGTTGATACCTTCTAAGTAATTTGCATTACAAAAAAAGTACAGTTGTTTTAAGATTGATTGAAATTGATTTAAGACTTGGGTACAGTGGAGGAAGTCAACCCAAAAACCTTTTGGGTCAACAATACTTTTTTTATGAAAATTGATACAAGTATCCATCAAGATTCACATGTAAGGGAAATACATCATAAGTGTGATTATTGACTACGAAAATGCTTCCTCATATTGTGATTTTTCTTTTCTTCTTGTTTGTTAATGGTAATAAATCAGTCTAGCTATCTGCAACACACACACACACACACACATAAATTGTGTACTGAATGCAATTTCTTCCACATGTGCAGGAGCTATAGGGACTACTTTTACTGTCGTCAATGAGTGTGCTTTCACTGTTTGGCCTGGAATCTCAGGGACACCTGTTCACAACACCACCGGGTTCGAGCTCACACAGAATAGTTCACACTCTTTTCAAGTTACAAATAGCTGGGACGGTGTTATATGGGGAAGAACTAATTGCACCTTCAACCAGTTTGGTCAGGGTTCGTGTGCCATAGGTGACTGTGGCTCCAATAAAATGGAGTGCTTTGGAAGAAAAAGTACATCATCCGTTACAAACATATCTTTCAGTTTAGATGAAGTCACAGGCAATACCTCATACAGTTTAGATGACTGGGAGTTAGTACATGAGGACTACAATGAGTTTTGGATGACTGTCGAGACTACTGGTGGATCAGGTCCTTGCCGAATTATTGGTTGTCTTCAATATCCTTGCAGGAAACCTATTGCGACAAATAGTTCGTGCCAGGGAGCTGATTACACTATCACATTTTGTCCCCTCCCAGATACATTGTCAATAATCAAATTAGGCAGCGAACGTAACTCCACAAAGTACCTTATGTCCCCTGATGGTGATTTCACGTTAGGCTTCTTTGGTGTGAATAACAGTTACCTGGGAATTTGGTACACCGATGATGATCAGTCCACAAAAGTATGGGTAGCCAATCCAAACACACCAATAACATCCACCTCAGGTGCCCATGCGCTATCCATTGAACCCAATACAGGAAACTTGATCACCACTGTTGAAGGCAGGACTGTGATGAATATCACTGATGTTAAAGTAGGTCCATACACAAACATGTATGCAAAACTACAAGACACAGGTAACTTCCAGCTAATCAACAGTTTCAACGAGAAGGTTTTGTGGCAGAGTTTTGATCACCCTGTCAACGTACTTTTACCGGGTATGAAGTTGGGGTATGACAAGGCAACAGGGCGGAATTTGACCCTGACTTCTTGGTTGACCAATGAAATCCCTCAGTCTGGAGCTTTTACATTAAGTTGGGAAGCCACTGATGAAACATCTCAGAGATTAATGATTCGAAGACGAGGCCAACCATACTGGACTAGTGGGAATTTAATAAATCAAACATTTCCATATCTGACAGATGTTCCATCTTACTTGGAATTTAATCTCACTTCCGTATACAACAAGGAAGAACAGTATTTTAGCTACACAGCTTATTTTACCTATTTGGAATTCAAGTGGATTTTGACACCAGATGGGAATATTAACATTACAAATTCGTTTCATTATCATGATCGGACTTCTGAGTTTTGTTATGGGTATGATTCAGGTGATGGTTGTGTAAAGGAATCGAGTTTGCCTCCATGCAGGACAAAGAATGAAAAATTTTATAAACTAAATGGAGAATTTGCTCCTGAAATGACAAGAAATGATACCGACGAAAACTCAAGCCTAAGCATCAGTGATTGTTTTTCCAAGTGTTGGAATAATTGTAGTTGTGTTGGATTTGAAAGCAACACCAATGATGGAACTGGGTGTATTCTTTGGACTGGAAACCTTAGCTTTGCGGTTAGTCCGCAACAGAGTTCTACATGGAAGTACGTGATCAGTACCCAACATCTACCTAGTCCAAGTACCGCAGGTAAGAATTTTGATCAAGAAAGCACAAAGTAATTAGGAAAGTGGGATTTTATTGGTATTTACTAAAGGTTTTAGCCTTTTCCGTCTAAACAGAAAATAGAAGAGAAAAGAGCATGATAAGGATATGGATACCCGTGGGTGCATCCATTCTTCTAATTTTTCTCTCTTTGGGGCTTTTAAAGTATATGGAGGAAAGAAAACAGAGACAAGAAGGTATAAAACACAAGTCCTCTATATCTTCCATATGTTTATATATTATCTATGCTTCCTTCCATTTATTCTTTGTAACTGATTGTAGAAGACGAAAGACAAAAAAGAGATGCAAAATTTCTGGAGCTGACAGCTTCTGAAAGCTTCAAAGATATACATCAGCTTGAAAGTATTGGTGGGAATGGGCATGATTTACTATTGTTTAGCTTTGCCTCTATTATGAATGCCACATGTGGTTTCTCATTAGAAAATAAGCTTGGACAAGGTGGTTTTGGACCTGTTTACATGGTAACTTTACTTCCATGTTTACTCTACATATGTATTTTTTTTTAAAACTCTTACCCTTCAAACAGAGATTTCATAAATTATAATAATCAGGGAACACTAAGTGATGGACGAGAAATTGCAGTTAAAAGGCTTTCAAGAGCATCAGGGCAGGGTCTTGTGGAATTTAAGAATGAGCTCATACTTATAGCCAAACTTCAACACACAAACCTTGTTCGGGTTCTTGGTTGTTGCATTCACGGGGAAGAAAAGATGTTAATATATGAGTATATGCCCAACAAAAGCTTAGATTATTTCCTTTTCGGTATGCAGAGTTTGTAAGGGAGTTGAACACATCAATTTCATTTGTTGATTTTCATCCCTAATACAGACCTTAATATTGTATGCAGATTCAAACAAAAAGTCAGAGTTGGATTGGCCTAAACGATTCAATATCATTGAAGGAATTGCCCAGGGGTTATTATACCTGCATAAGTACTCGAGAATGCGAGTTATCCATAGAGACCTAAAAGCTAATAACATTCTCTTAGACGTGAGTATGAATCCTAAAATTTCTGATTTTGGTATGGCACGAATATTCAATCCAAATGAGACTCAGGCAATGACGAATAGAGTGGTCGGGACATAGTAAGAACGCTCTTTTTCCTTTACAACTTCAACCAATATTTGAGTACTTTTTACATAAAGTGTTGTTTGTCACTGGTTTGATACTATATGTATCTTGTAAATAATAAGTTAATCATTTTGTGTTCAGTGGCTATATGGCTCCCGAGTATGCAATGGAAGGAACTTTCTCTATCAAGTCTGATATCTACAGCTTTGGAGTCTTGATCCTCGAAATTGTCAGTGGAAGAAGAAATAGTAGTTTCAATCATCTTGGTCGCACATTCAATCTTCTCGGATATGTAAGTCGTCTCACTGATATCAATTGTCTGCATCTTTCACATGCTATAGAGTAACTTTGTTGAAGATAATAACATCTTACTCCTTCCTTATAAAAGTTATGTATAATTGTCTTGACCTCAAAGTCAAGGTAAAGCATGCATCTAATAGTCACACATTCATGGTAGTTAGGGATGTCGAAAAACCCAATCCAACCCGAACCCAATTAAGCCTATTTGGGTTGGGTTACTTCGGTCAATAATTTTATTCGGGTTATTCGGATCAACCCGAGTAACTCGAATACTAAGTTGGGTCAGGTATCGGGTTGAAAAAGTTTGGCTAACACGGGTTCGGGTCAACACGATTGACCCGAATAAGGTTTATTTTTTTAATTTTATTTAATATAAGTTTTATACATTATCTATTTAAACGAGTATAAATTAGCAATTTTATTACATTTTACTCATATTTGGGTTGGCCCGGACCCGAGTAGACCCGAACCCCCCGAATTCAAGGTCATGGTTGTTATTTTTAGCCCTAACCCGATCTGAATTGACCCAAACCCACCCAACCCGACCCGAGTAAAAATAGGAGAAGGCTTAACAATATTTTATTCAATAGTAAACATACAATTGATTGGAGAAGGCTTATCATTTTGCATGTTTACTATTGAATAAAATATTGTTAAGCCTTCTCCTATCAATTGTTGATCATTTCCTTACGAGTAAAAATAGGAATTGAGCCATTGAGGGTTTCCCGTTAGTAATGGCGTTTTATTGAATGAAAAGGAAGCATAAACTAGTTAAGTCATTTACTTAGGCTTTAGGTCGACTTTTCATAACATCACAAAGAATGACTAATAAAAACACCAGTTTTATCTTCGTGAACATAAATGGCTATTAAGTATGTCTTATGATCTAGGCATGGGAGCTATGGCAACAAGGGAATGCATTGGATTTGGAGGATCCATCAGTTGGAAGTACTTCTGATATACAACAGGTCTTGAGAACCGTTCATGTGGCTCTTCTCTGTGTACAAGAAGATGCAATGGATAGACCGACAACATCAGATATGATCTCCATGCTTCTCAATGACACCATATCCTTACCTACTCCAAACAAACCAGCATTCTTCTTACGCAGAGCCGAGTCAAAATCAACATCAAATGAAATCCAACTGAGTGATTGTTCTGTAAACAATATGACCATCACTGTTGCCGAGGGTCGATAAGGAGTGAAGGTGGCTGCTTTTATACTATTTGATTTCTCATGATATTTTATATTTGAAGTTACTATTTTTATGCATACTCTCAACTTCAAATGAAGTTATTTTATATTTGAAGTTATTATTTAACTGTATTAAGTGGTGTTTACGATAAAAAATATGCTTTCTATATGCTCATGAACTGATCACTGAAGGTCCGGTGCCTTTTATCTATATGGGCCCACAATAAAACCTTTTTTTTCAATGGTTAATACTATTTGTCTAGGGGTGTCATAAATCTCGACCTGACCCGGACCTCACCTAGACCCGAACCCGAACCCGAATAAGGATACTCGGGTCAGGTTAGTCGGGTTTAATATCAAACTCGGGTCAATTGGGTCAACCCGATTAACCCGAATACGAAATAGGATCGGGTATCGGGTTCAAAATACTTTGGCTATTCGGGTTCGAGTCAACTCGACTAGCCCGAGTTAGATTTATTTTATTTTTTATTTTATTCTTTTTTTTCATATAAACTTTGCTTAATCTTTATTCAATTGAAAAGCCTAAGTTAAATCATCAAACTTTGCCCTACTGTTGTAATTTTGTGACCAAAAAGCCTATATCTACAACCGTTATTCTATGTTTTTGTTATTTGAATGATATTGGTTGCAGTCATCTTTTATTTTCCTATTATTATATGTTATTAGTATTTTCAATTTTGCCAAATTTGCAAAGTTACAAGTCTGTAATGAGACTACTGCAGTCTGCAAGGTCTCCAACAAAAATGCTACTTTTAAATTTTCATTTGACTACTAGTTATAGATACACTTCATGGCATTGTTAGCTTGTTACCATGCATGGTTGCATGGTTACAACTTACAATTTGCATTACATTTATGGTTCTTTAATATTTATACATTTGCTAATTGCAAATTTGCAACAAGCCTACTGGTAACAAAACAAATGCAACATGCAAATTATGTGATTTATACATGTGCTTTTTACCTTTTTAAGATTTTAACTACTAAATTTAAGAAATTAAATTTTGAGATTATATAAATGGCACAGACCCGAACCCGACTTGACCCGAACCCGACCAATCCGAGTTCAAATAGGGTTGGGTTCGGGTATGTTATTTTTAGGCTTGACCTGACTTCGACCCAACCCAACCAACCCGACCCAATTAACACCCCTATTTGTCCATACCCCATGCGTGCACGCAATGGCGGAGCTAGAAAAAAATTTCGTGGGAGGGCCAAAACAAATTTTTTTCGGGAAATACGCTAAATGGGAGGGCCGAAATAATTTTTTTCCCGAAAATAGACATGAAATCGCAAATAAATACACTAACGGACTTGAACATAGGGGGCCGGGACCCTCCCCGGTTCTCACATAGCTCTGCCCCTGCGTGCACGCAGTGGCGGAGCCAGGAAATCACAATATAGGGGGCAATTTTTTTTTAATGAACGTCAACAACGGCGAAAGTTTTTGTACCTTTAAAAATAACGTCCACAAAAAAAAAGTTCAAATTGTGCAAAACCACCTTACGTTACGTAAAAATTGCAGCAAAAGAACAACGTATGTTGTGTTAAAGTGCAACTTATTTACTAAAAATAAAAACTCTGGCTAACAAATCCAAAACGAAATAGAAAATGTTTATATATGTACCACTATACCGGTAAAAATAACACACATATGCTAGTAATTATTAAACTCCAATTCCCTAAATCATGCATTAAATTATACGGTGTATAAATAAAGTTTCTTTGAAAAATATTGATGTGAATTTAGCATAGAGGTATAATAGTATACTGCATGGATATGTAAATAAATTATTTTTTGTACTCAATCCACTATACAATCTACCAAACTGTCTCACATTTTCCTTTCTTTTCACAAAGAACCCACAGTACCATTCACCCACTACCCTCCCTGTTAATACTTCTTTTTCCATTTCTCCGACCAAACATAACCACCGGGAAAAAAGAAAAAAGAAAAAACTATGCCTTATAAAGAACTCTCTCTTTTGGTAACGAGATGGGCCGAGGGCACTCAGATTATTTGCTTGAGGGCACCTGACCAATCTTCCGTGAATTTGACCATTTTTACTACGTGTTTCGTATGTCTACAAGAAGTTGGTCGGGGGCATCGCCCCCCACTGCTATCAAGGTGGCTCCGCCCCTGCGTGCACGGTATCTAAAACTGGTTTTGTAAAGCATGTATGTTGTTTTGTAGGATTTTGAATCACGTTTCTAACAATTAGGGTTGAATGTGTCTAATACAAAAGTTAAAGGGATAAAAGAAAAAGGTTAATAGGTCCATAACAGGTAATAATATTTTGATTACTTTAATTTGTTTTGAATAAAAATATTGTGATAATTTATAAGTCCTTTGTTTTGTAAACTTCAAACTTATAAAAACGAAATAGTTAAAAGAACTCTAAATGGTGATGGGCCTGAATGCCTGATCCACATAACTGGAGCCCATCTCATTCAGATTGGATCATACAATCTCATGGGCCTATATCAACTAAACCCTATAAACTATAGAACAATGGGGTGTTTGTTTAATCGCATAAAATCATCTTTTTGAACAGGTCACATTTTCAAATTGTTTATTGTTTGTTGCTAATAGAATAAAGTGTGTGTTTGGATATCTGTTGTCAGTGATATGCCCACAACCCCATTTGTTAAAATGCCACTCTAACTTTTGCATTGTGATAGTGTTTAAAAAGTAGTTAAGTTAGTTACTTATGTAAAAGACTAAAAACACACTGTCATATGTTTTGCACCTTGACAATGGTTAGTTTCATTAAACTGTGTGTACTAATGATAGACGGATGCGTTTTCCAACACCAACGACTATACCGACACACTGTCATATGCCCACAACTGTTGTTAAAATGCCTTTCTAACTTTTGCATTGTGATAGTGTTTAAAAAGTAGTTAAGTTTATGTAAAAGACTAAAAACACACTGTCATATGTTTTGCACGTTCACAATGGTTAGTTTAATTAAACTATGTACTAATGATAGACATTTCCAACACCAATGACTATACATTGCCATTTCAATTTTAACAATTTTAACACTTTTTAGTATGATTAGACATTGCCATTTCAATGCGGGTCAAAACATTGTGGCTGTTTTTTTGGGACATGGACACTAACCTCCAAAACCAGTGTCACCATTTGACGCTTCTATTAGGCTTAGAAATGCTGCTGAGTATTTGGGGATGTTAGGTTCATGATAGCATACGCTAATCAACGTTCTTTTGATTATGTTTCTCCTAAGATTAAGTAACATAGGAGAGATAAAAAAAAAAGTTGGATCAGATGGAAAACAAGCGTGTTGTTAAACCAGTTGATCCGTATATAAGTCGTGTTTGTGGTGAAAGTGTCTTAATAACGAGAAGCTTATTAACCATTTTAAGCAAATTCATGAGCGTGTATATCTGAAATGACTGAGTCAGATTGAGTCGGCTAGAGGTAGTCAAAGGGTGAAGTTGGTAGAAAAATATTCAATGAGGATGAAAAAGTATAGTGACACTGCAAGAGGTATCTCAATTCCAAAGGCTGGTATGGATTGGGAGATGAGTTAAACTCGTTTTATCAGAACTAGAGATCTTGAATAATCATGAGAATTAATAAGGTATGCTCTTTAATAGTTTTTGAAGTTTAATTTTACATGAATAATTGGTGCTGCCTTCATTGTTCCATTTTTTTGTTCAAGCTACTCACTGATCTAATTGTTCATCCCACTTCTTGTTGTTTGTTACCTAGACAAAAAGTTGAAGATGTTAACATGTTATAAAACCAACTTGCCTTCCCTTGCCAGCTTGCTGCCCGTTTTATCACCTCAAATGCATTATCCTTGGTCCCGTATGTAGAAAGGAAAAAAATTTATATCGTTTTCTTGATGGTATATGATGTGATATGTGTGAAAGAAAAAGTCTTTGTAAAATTCCAGACTTCCACTTGTTAAATTCGCAGTTTTCTTTGATAGATTTGTATGATAAAGACGTATGCATTTTTATTGGTTCATTTCTTGGAAACAAATGCCAATACAAACAAAGACTAGTTGGCTTGATAAAAGGGACATAAAGTCTGTCCCGTCCAACACGGTCATTATATACTGAAGTTGGAATGTTAATATAGCCTCAAAATATATTGTTACCTCAAAAATAGTAAAAAGAAATGTTGTTGCGTTCTAGGCTAGCTAATTTGCTAATGCTTCCTCACATTATAATTTTTCTTTTCTTATTGTTTGCTAATTAATGGTAATAAATCAGTCTAGCTATCTGCATAACACACACATACACAAATTTTGTACTGAATGCAAATTCATCCACATTTGCAGGAGCTTCAGAAGCTTTTGGATCCCAAAATTGAAAAGGAGTTACTGCCTGGTGATACACTAATTAATCAGGACTGGGAAGTTTCAACTTGTTTCATTATGTTTGCACTTTTTTGTTGGTGTTTGTTGGAAAAATGGTTTTTGCAAAATGATTTTTCGCACATTTTGGACACTATTTAATATATGTATATGTTATATGGGTCCCTTTCTTGCGAGAACCACCTTTTTACAACTAATAATACACAATACATATCATTTAATGCCCCACATCATTTTGTTATTTTTATTTAATTCAAAAGGGTATAATAGTAAAAGACATTTTCATATTATTATTTTTTTTTATAATTACCGTTTTTATATACATCTTAAAATTCGTTTTTTTTTTTCTTTTTTTTTTTTGCTAACATGTTTTGAAATAGTCATAGTGTATATATGTTTTTTTTCTCTTCAAATAGTCAAAGTGCATACATATTTTCAATTAGTCAAAGTGCATATATGTTTTTTTTTCCCCAAATAGTCAAGGTTTTTTTATCTAACAATTTTTTTTATCAACCTACCAATATTTTTATAAACACAAATTAAAGAACATAAATCATCATAAAAAGAAAAACAAGAATGATATACTTAAATGTTACATTTCACTTGATTACAATTACAAAAAGACATGAAATAATCATATATCTCCAAAGGTCGCAAATTATCTTCATATATAATCATGTTCATCCACTTCCCGGTCTTGAATGATATCATCATCTTCATCAATCAATCTGAAACAAGCATTGTAGAACCCAAGAAACACCTTCCGAAGGTCGAGGTTGATCGAAATAGGTGAAAACCATGGTTATTTCTAGAGAGAGAAAGAAGAGAGAGAAAGGTGTTATGTGTTTTATTAATATGAAATGAAGTGAAGCTTACACACACTTTCCCACACCCCTCATGGAAAGTCATGAGGGGTATTTATAAGCTCATCACACTACATGTTTGCCTAATCTACATAAGTAGTCCCTAAGGACACAACATGCTACATATCTAGTCCATTTCACTTGTGTGACATTATCTTTATAAAATAGCAAGGCTAACAATCTCCCTCCAAGATATCGTCACATGTGAATGGTTACAATGAGACCTATAAATACATAAACAATGTAAATTACAACAATAGTAAACTATGTTGACGTTGTTGAAGCGCAGAGTCTCTGTAGTCTAGATACTGAGGCAGACTTGAAGTTCTCTCTTCCGATTATCTCGGCGTACTGACAGCAAAGGTTTTTGTAGCTCTGAACTTCAACTGTAATGGTCTAGTTAGGTTATTACTCCCTCCTAACTAGTAAGCCTTTATTATTTTTCCTGCTCCTTCCTGAACTGACAACTCTTATTTCATCTCGCAGCGGATAAAGTAGATTCAAAAATGTAGAAACATGGTTGTCGTTCGGGTAGCAGCATAACAACATAACTCACATAACATTGCATAGAAGGTTGGTAATAAGCTCTGATGTACACATACTTAGTACCTCAGGGTACTTCTCTGGTATTAAGCACAGTTCCCTCGATCAACCAACGTACTATAGATGAAACACTACTTCTTTTGACATGTTCTTCTCCCTCCTGATGGTTGCGAGTTATCGGAATCATCATAATCTTGGGTACATGACATACAATTACCTGTACTTTACACTTCTAATGCAATTTAGAAGCCATAACAGCTTTTTGGAGCACATTCTATGAGTATATGTCGCTAAGATATGACTCTCTTTATCTACAATCTCCTCTATTCTCTTCAACCTATAAGAGACCTCTTCAAATTTCAACCAGCTAGTAAATGACCACTGTATGGAGACAACCCAATATAACCAATCTGAAAATGAAGTAAACATCCCTTAGATATGTGACTTAATCTTGTATGATGGTGTGACTAAGAACCTATACTGAGCACTACAACGTAACTCCTTTAAGCATAGGTAGACCCGTATACACAAACGTGCAAACAGTATATGAAATCTCTGCCTCTTGAACTATCCACAACTTCGTGCGACACTGAGTACTATGATGAGGCGAAAAATGATCCGTTTTTAGGGGGTCATTTAAGCCCGAATCCGACTTTATTTGATCAAATATTGCCCTAAATCGTTCCTTTTGTGATTTTAGGTGTTTGAAGAGTGAATTCTGGAAAAGAAGCTATTTTGGACGTTTTTGGAGCATAAAAGTGAAGAAAACGGCAAAGTACCAAAAATCCATGCTGAAGATACAAGGTGACGGCGTCAAGACTACCTTCTTGACGGCGTCAGACATGGAGAATTAAACACCGTAGCTGGTGACGGCGTCAGAAGGCTTGATGACGGCGTCAAAGTGGCAAGAATAAAATACCGTGGGTGGTGACGGCGTCAACTAGGCCGTCATAAGTGGATCAAGGCCGTCCGAGGAAGTATATGGCGGCGAGGTGACAGCGTCAGAAGTTACTCTTGACGCCGTCAGAGTGTTTTTCCTATATATAGTTTTCTAGTTTTTTCATTAAAAAAGGGAGAGAAGTTTTGGTGAAACCCTAAAGACGATTTTGGTGCCTCTTTTACAGGTTTTTCAAGGGTTCCAAACCCTTGAGACCTTGCATTGTAATTGAGATAAGTATACTTTCAATTCAATCAATATGTCTATGTGTT